>CM033643.1:51903863-52132180 GCA_019512145.1 Engystomops pustulosus
CACGCATTGTTAACCGCACAGGTAACCCGCGTAAAATGTGTTAAAAACTTGCGTTTTGAAACGCAAGAGTTAACAGCTGTTTAATTTAATAGGGAAAATATCCCTTCAGCTGTAGCAATGCGATTTTTAAACGCTTCAGTAAAGCGACGTGTGACAGCACCCTCAGGGTGCGGTCACACATTGCAGTTAAAACTGAAATCGCAGTTAAGTTTGAGGGTGGTCTTAGGGGTATTACTTATTTTACAAGTAAAAAGAATAAATTCAACAGGTGAATGACATCTGTGAACAGCTTCTCCTTCAACATCTAATTCCAGCTCGTTCAGTTCATGTCTCTGACTGTGAAATGACAAAAACTGCACCTAAAACCACATCAAAGATGATTGCGATGCGTTTTTAACGGCAAAGTGTGAACGCACCTGACAGAATCATCTGTGTAGCCAAAGGGGTGGGCTTCGGTTTCAAAAAAACATGTGACTTTTGCGTACTGCAGGCTGCCACAAGGTGGAACTGAGCCTACTGCAAAGTGCAATGAGCCCTCCTTAATATCATTAGTGTGGTTTAGCAGCAAAAGTTTCTGCTACAAGTCACTGTAACCTGAGCTTTACACCTCAGCTGTACTTGATCTCTGTCCTTGTGCTGGACGCGGGTTACCACAGACAGGGCATGGAACCGCTAGTCAGTGGTTCCATAGGGTGTAGTTTGCTTAGTATGTATGTATAACTCTAGGATTAAGTGGACAGATCACCCCTAGCTGGTGTAGCCACATTCATCACATTATGGTCAAATCGGATGGTTCCGCAAATTTTAGCAAACTTTTAGTGGTAAAATGGGCAAATGGCCCATAGACTTATGCACAACCTGTAAGTATGAATGAGTGAAAGCTTAAATTAAGAGAAAATGACATGTTCCAGTGGAGTAAATTCTAGGAGTACCAGTACTTGTGATGTGTGAACGCACCAGTAGCAATATTATTGTAAAACTATTTTAAGGGAACCTGTCACAGGGACCTTTTTTTAACTAAATACAGGTGCAGAAGTTCCTGTTACAGCTGCCCTGCAAATAGTCTCTACTTTCTCTAAGCATTTTCCTTACATATAATTGTGTGTTATAACTGCCCTTGCCTCATGACAGAATCCGCTGGTGTTCCAGAGGTTGGGCTTGGTTTTGATCCCATTTAAAAAAATCACATGGGGGACTGCTGTGCTGCGGGAGCTGCATCAGCTCTCGGCGATTGCACCTTGTGCTGCCTGTACAGCTCACCAAGGCTGTGAGCTCTGAAAGAAGCAGGAGGGAGGAGCTGATACAGGAGCACAAATGTGGAGCTGAGCAGACTGCAGTCACAGACTAAGTCGCATCCAAACCAAAGGCGCCTACCCCTAGGACTACACAGAGGATACGTCCGGGTGCAAGGTAAGTAAAACACACAATTAGAATTGTATGCAAATGCTGTAGAGAACGCCGGCGAGGCAGATTTGCAATGGCAGGTGTCATGGGATCTGAACCTGTCTTTAGGACAATGAGGTCCTTGGTGGCAGGTTCCTTTATTGTAAAGCGGAATAACAGCAAGTTTCGACCCAGTGTTGCTCATGATGGCAAAGTTAAGTCTATTTAATAGCGCATGGACACTTCCATGCGTTTGGAAGGCAATGGGCTAAGTGAAAAGTTGATGGAAGACAGAATTAATGGAAGCCTTGTCGAAGTGTGAACTCGAGGACTGAGTCTCCGTGGTAAATATCACCAAGTGATGAAATATGGTTATGCCGTTGGTAAGTGTGAGTTGAGATGAGTATTGCTTGGAGTTTCATAATGTTTGGGAGTTTGTATGAAGTTTTATTAAAAGGGTTGTCTTTTAAAGGTTAGGGCATTGTGACTGTGTTTACTTCTCTTCCGCTTTAGCCAGCTGTATGTCGCTCACAAGAAACTGAGGTTGATCAAGCACTTTTCTGGATTTGTATGTTGGTTGGGGGGACTTCACAGAATTGTTGCTGTATTGACCAAAGCAGCTACGATCCAGGGTAAATCTGTGGCTGTGCGTGAATGTGAAAGATGGTGAAAAGCACTACTAATCTGTTAAGTCTCTTAGCACACAGCCTGAAGGCCTGGGATCCACAGACCGATCGACTCAATCAAGGGAAAGGTGACAGCGCTCCAAGATCGAATGAACGTATAAATCACCAAGAATAAAGACATTATCTTATCACACTTGATGCCTTAGAGTGCTGGTGCTTTTTCCTTGGATCTTATAAGATTGGCTATTAAGAGTCGTTGATAAATCCATCTCCATTTTTGCAGCCAAGTTAAATTATAAAGTTAGTGGTTAGTATGTTAGGAGGCCCCGAGGGCACCTTTGTCTTCGTAATCATTCTTACATACAAAGACCACTGATTGGCTTAACAGGGAATCGACCGATGGAGGAATCTACTTTCGAGCTATTTCGCATGGATAAATTTAGCACTGCGCAAGCCCTGTAGTCTATGGAGGCAGACAGAGGGAGTATTTTTTTTTGTGCTTGCGCAGAGCCCACCCCCCCCCACCAGCAAACCTGTTCTTGGAGGCAAGATACTGAGCTTTAACAGAGCTAAATCGATACGGAGTTGAGCGGAGTAAATAGAGGGAGGTGTCAGGTAGTGGATTTGTGGGGGCGTGGGAGTAGCCTGAGAGCAGCTCTGGGGCGAAGGCTACTTCACACCCAAGTAGTAAGAAGCATACTTCTGCAGCAGTCAGCTCAAGGGAGATGACACAAAAACGCAATAAAATCGCAGCCCCGCTGCTACAGGCAGAATGCCGGGGGCTGCGGATGTGCACCACCTGATCAAATACATACCTGTGGCTATAGGCATCAGGATGGGCATATCGGGTTGCAATATAGACTGGACATGTTTCTATTAGCAGCTGTTGGGGACTAAGGGTGCTACTAGTTATTAATCTTGAAGTTATTCAAAGTTGATAAAGTTATTTTATTTATTTTTTGTAGATTGTCACTGCCATGTTTTATGTCAACTGGATTTAAATTATGATCTCACAGTTTGCCTATTACAAAATTGAAAAACAAGCAGATGGAAGGGTAGGAAAGTAATGATGTATAAGCTGTCTATGCATGATCTTGGGGGACTGCATTTTAGGAACGACAATTTCTTCCAAAAAATACATCCCATCTTATGACAATATGTTATAAAATCCATGTGTACACAAAGCATGAAAAAACTTACAATCAGCGGAATTGCCTTATAACGGCAAGTCTGGGAAAAGGAGTACACTAATAACAAATTTTTACGATAGAAGGTATAAGACTCTAATAGGGTCCCATTTGACTTTCCCACAATAAGTTGCCTGTAGTTGCAGGAGTGGGGGCCAGCCTTGGCTGCTCTACCAACCACCTCAGGTGGTTATGATGGAGGGGGCGTGCATACAGTAACGAATGCCCAGCTCCCTCTGTCAGGAAACCAGCAGGACACAGTAAGGGCTCATTCAATGCCTTCTGTGGGGATGTATGATGTGGGGGCTGCATAATGTCACCATAAATGTATGGCACCTATCTGCGCCATCCACGGGAAAAGCGGAGCATGCTAGAGCGTGCAATGCTATTTTTATGAGGGGAGGAGGGGTCATCTCCTCTCCTGTCTCCAGTGCACTGCGAGGCATACCGCCATGTGATGTACCCTAAGTTCATAGTTCCTGCTTGCCGGTTGCACTGACCTGCACTCTCATGGACTACAAAGCAACTTTATTGGGTGGGCAATATGGGAGCCGCTCGTAGGGTCTTTTACTTTAGGTATTAGTGGCAATCTCTTTTAAAGGGTTTGTCCAATTTAAATTTTTTACAATTTATTCAAAGGATGGTCAGAAAGACCTTAGTGTAGGTACTTAATCTCCCCTAGTGATATAAGTTGCTCCCTGTTCATGGGCTCCCCTCAGTAGATACGCACAAAAAGGACTGGAGGTTCACGTTCCTATAACCGGTGGCAATTGTAAGCAGGCTTAGCCTGGATACGGGAAAAATGAGCGCTCAGGCGACTGAGACTGTGAGCTGTGCGGAAGGTTGCAGCGCTGCGTCGCATGGGGGACAGAGAGGCACTTAATTATGTTACTAACCAGGGTTGTGGGGTCAGAATAAAAATGAAATGAAACCACTTTACTTTATGCAGTCCTGATATGTTATGTGCAGCATCCTGCAGTAAGTACTGTAGTGTTTGCTAGTGGTAAATCATAATCAAGATCACAGATTGCGTATGGCAAATTGAATGTTACCTTTATCGTTACTTGGTCAAAAAACCCAGCACTTAAGACAAGTCAAGGTTTAGCCAGTAAATGACTGATTTGCATTCAATTCTATAATGGTTATGGGTACAACTTACTTATTTTGTAGGAAGTGGAAGCCTGAAGGGTTTATGTATACAGACCGTTGGGTGATTTTGTGGATCTCGTGGTCAGTCCTACTCCCAGTCAGCTGCTTCTCGTACATCTAGAAAGAAATGCTGATGTGGAAGTAAAACCAGGTAATATTCTACACGACCCCCTCCCCCCTAGAGAAAGGATTATAGTAATTTTAAGTGTACCATTGTAGTGATGTCTTAGTTCTAAAATAGTAAATTTTTGCTTGCGGGGATGGATGTGTAGAGATTATGTTAGGGCATATCGGCCACATACGTGCAGTATAGCCTATGCTGTGTGAGCAATAAGGGTTATGCTTATCTGCACAGAGATTAATATGTGAGACAAGGTGAGGAGGGGAGACGCCTGAGTTGCAGAAGGAGACCAGAGAAAGTCTGTAGTATCCACATGAACTGGGATGAAGGGCTGATGGGGAGAGGAGGAGATCGTGTATCTTAACTAATCGGTAAGGAGACCTCTGCATACACAGTTCTGACACATGCAGCTCTGCTACTTACAAAGAGAGTCACATGCATCCACTGTGAGAAGGGAGCAAATTACCTCTCCCTGGCATGGAAACCGTAGGGCTTGTAGCACAAGCAGAGAAGTCTGCCATGCCATTGCTGAGGAAATCTGAGGGGTATAGCAAAAAAAACTGCGGATATCGGCAAGGTTCATTAACACGACTATATGAGGGAGGTATAAGTAGCCGTATAACGTCCCCCATAGACGCAATGGACGGCTGGGTGTTGTATCGGCAACACCCCCATTCTGCACCGTAAACAGGGAAAGCTAGAGGCATGCCTACCTTTCCCCATGTGTGCGGCTCGTGCGAGTGCTGTTTATAGGGTGAGAGGGGTGAGCAAGCCGCTGGGTGTGAATGTAACAAAGATGGTGGCCAAAAGTGTTTTCCATCCAAAGCTATTGATGAAAGCAGGAATTTACAGTGTTCTTAACCGTTCTTTTTCTGAAAAAATCTAAAAAGTGAAATATTAATGTCCATCCTGGCCCATCTTTAATGGGGGATAAGATTAGTTTGTGGCCAATAACTGCTGTTATTGCGCCGCCATCTTGGCGTGGAATTTTGCCCCATAATGGAGATAATGCACTTTTGTCATTGAAAATATAACAAAACATCTATAAAAAGAGACAATAGGTCCACAGTCTAAAAGTGATAGCAATGAAACGCATCAGTCGCAAAAAATGACACCACCGACAGCTCTGTACGCCAAAGAGAAAAAAGTTCATAGCGCCAGGAGGGGAAAATCAAAAAAATTATTTGTACAGGTTTTCCATTTTTTTAAATTAATGAACACATTATAAACCATACAAATTTGGTGTCCCCATATCGCACGACCCAAAGAAAAAGCACACATGTCATTTGGGGCTGCACAGGGAAGCTGTAAAATCCAAGCCCACAAGAAAACGGTGCAAGTGCATTTTTTTTTCCCCATTTTCACTGCTTTGGCAATTTTTTTCTCCGCTTCCCAGATACATAAAGCCAATAGAAATAGTACCGCCACTATGAAGTGATTTGTTAGCAGAAAACAAGCCTCACCAGAGCTCTTATGTGTAAAAGTAACAAAGTTCAAGATTCTTTAGAGGTCCAGGTCATTACATTTTTTTTTTTTTTTATTTTTTTTTTGTTTTTTTTTTTTTTTTTTTTTTTTTTTTCTGTTTTTTTTTTATTTTTTTTTTTTAGGGTTAACGATAAAGGTATTATGTTTATGGTGTACAAACTCCTTGACAGCCTTAATTGTACATCTACTCTAATTCTCATTGTGTTATGTACGTGATGAAATCTAGAGCCAGTTTCAGAACACCCAACATTTGTGAAGTCCATATTATATAATTATTCCAAACATGGCTGATACTGATTCGGGGTAGTCATGACATCAATAATGGTTTAAATAAAGGTCATCTGAAAAGTCAGTGTAGTAAACTCATGGTGTCATGGTAACTGGCACACATATGTAGAGGAAGGTCAGAAGAATCATATTAGCTGCCTCCACCCAAAGGCCACTTAAATTTACGTTCAGTTCATGTCTTTCACCTGTTCAATTGACAAAACTCCACCTAAAACCACCTCAAAGCTGATTGCGATGCAGTTTTAACTGCAAGGTGTGAACTGAGCCTAACTTGCAAAGTGCAATGAGCCCTCATTCATTCTCATTAGTTGTGGTTTAGCAGCAAAAGTCACTGTAACCTGAGCTTTGCACCTCAGCTGTACGTTGATCTCTGTCCTTGTGCTGGACGCGGGTTACCACAGACAGGGCATTAAGCCCATCATTATTGTATATTCTTCAGTGGTCGTGTTATGCCTGTCAGCTGATCAGTGTTGGCACCCAACTGGTCAGACATTGATGCTCTGCCCCAGACGCCCGCTTTTGTCCTATGATTTCTTAGGGCCATGGTCAGTCGTGTGAATCCTGGACAGTGCAGTGTCACCAAAACGACCAGAGGTCCAGGTTCTCAATCGTCACTGGGATGTACAGCGTCCCATCCCCAGCACTGTGATTCACAGACCGACCACAAATCGGCCCTTACAAATTCTGCAAAGATACAAGACGGGTCATAGAAATAGTATTTTTTCTTGTTCTATTATAGAACCAGTTTTGTTTCCTTAAAGAATTGGTGGGGGTCTTATCTTGTGTCCCCCTGGTGGAAAGCGATGATACCCTGTGACTTTTTCATAGAAACTGTCAGAGGCGATGGATACACGTCCTGGACAATCCTATTGTATAGAAGCAGCGCACTTGTGAGATTACTGGTCCATACCGCAGAGGGATATTAAGACTTTGTCCAAGTTAACCCTCATAATGTGTAAGGCCCACCTCCATCTCTGTTAGGGCTCTTTTATGTCTTCATGGTTTGCAGCAATAGCCCAACAGGAGCCGTTTGAACACACAGAACCGATGCAGTTGTTTCATTAACCATCTCGGTAGGGGCCTCACGAACGGATGCAAATAACTGAAGACATCTCAGGAAGGGGAACTGCCGTAAATATGGGCATTGCTTTGTGAGCAGTTGTTCCACTGGTTGCTGCGTAGCTGTGACTTGTCATTGTGCAAAGAAAAATCCCAGGTTAGATAAGTAGCTTTATAGAAAGGCAGCAGCTTAATATTTCGCCATCCGTGTGCGACGGTAAGGCTTGTTCACACCTGGATCCGTTACCCCTCTCTTATAAGTCAAAATGAGCGCAAAAGTCAAGTTTTTTTGTGTCTATTATTAACACAAGTGTATCTGCAGGTTATCCTCTGTATAAAGTCAATTGGAACAAGGTGAAACTGTAAGTTCTGTTCCCTTCTGTTTTAGGGTGCTGGTCCACCGTTGCGGTTTACGCATGCGTACAACGCATTGCTACAGCTGAGGGGAGATTCGCCTAATTAACAGCTGTTAACGCTTTGGTTTACAGAAACCCAAGTTGTTTAAACGCATGTGTTAACATCTGAGCGGTTAACGCATGCGTTTTGTAACGCAGGTGTTTTTTTACAGCTGTGTTAATTAGGAAATTCTCCCTTCAGTTGTAGCACATGCGTTTTTAACGTATCAGTAACGCGACGTGTGACGCACCCCAGTTTGTTTGGCAACATCTCTTACGGGAAACCTGTCACGCAGGGACCTCATTTCCTAAAGACAGATTACAGAAGTCCATCACACCGCAATGCAAAGTCTGGCCTTTTCGTAAGCATTTGCATCAACAATAATTGTGTGTTATAACTTGCCTTGCACCTCAGGGTGCGGTCACAGCGCGTTTTAACGCATCGTTTAAAACGGCATGGCAGAGTCTGGAGAGTGGATTTGCCCTAATAAACACCTCTTACACTTTGTTTACCAACGCATCGTTACCCAGTTTAACGATGCGTTAAACATGCGGTTACACGGTTCGTTTTGTAAACACAGGTGTTAGCAAGCTGTTTAATTAGGCAAAAATCCCTCTACAGCATTGCAATGCTTTTTAAACGCGCTGTCGTTAAACACGCGACATTTGACCGCACCCTGAGGGTTGTTCACACGTTGCAGTTAAAAACTGCATCGCAATCAGCTTTGAGGGGTTTAGGGGCAGTTTTGTCCAATTTCACCAGGTGAAGAAAGGAAACTGAACGGTGTAGGTGTAAGGACGGTGTAGTTTAAGTATAAATTAGGTATTAGTGGTGAAGGATTTGAAGAAACGCCTGCGCCACAAATGTCATCAACCCGTCGCAGCCATGTCTTTCACCGTTCAATGACAAAACTGCACCTAAAACCACCTCAAAGCTGATTGCGATGCAGTTTTAACTGCAACGTGTGAACGCACCCTGACAGAATCCTCTGTGTAGCCAAAGGGGTTGGGCTTCGGTTTCAAAAAACATGTGACTTTTCTGTACTGCAGGCTGCCACCACAGGTGTGAACTGAGCCTAACTTGCAAAGTGCAATGAGCCCTCCTTAATTCTCATTAGTTGTGGTTTAGCAGCAAAAGTTTCTGCTACAAGTCACTGTAACCTGAGCTTTACACCTCAGACTGCTACAGTTGCGTGCTCGAGATGATCTATGCTCTTGCTGTGCGACGGGAGTTAACCCAGACTGAGCGCGCGATGGAACCGCTAGTCAGTGGTTCCATAGGGTTATTTGCATTATTTGTATGTATAATACTTTAGTATACTCATTAAAGTGACAGATCACCCCTAAGCTGGTGTTCGCACATCATCACATTATGGTCAAATTGAATTGGTTCCGCAATTTTGCAACTTTTATGGTAAAATGGGCAAATTGACCATGACTTATGCACAAACCTTTAAGTATGAATGAGTTGAAGCTTTAATTAAGAGAAAATGACATGTTTCCAGTGGAGTAATTCTAGGGTTACCAGTGACTTGTGATGTGTGACCACCAGTAGCACATATTATTGTAAAACTATTTTAAAGGGAACATGTCACAAGGGTCCTTATTTTTAACTAAATACAGGTTGCAGAAGTCCTTTACAACTGCCCTGCAAATATGTCTCTAAGCAATTGCATTACAATATAATAGTGTGTTATAACCTACCGTGTTTCCCCGATTGTAAGACACACCCTCGCTACGTCCTATTTTTGGGGGTAAGGGGGGGATGTCTAATGTAAGACGTACCCCGAAAGTTAGACGTACTGGTAGCAAATTATGCGGTACCTGCTTCAGGACCATGGACAGCAGGGGGAGCCGGAAGCGGAGGGGGGATTGGTGGCTGCTGGCAGCACTAAGATGTCGGCCGGCGGGGGCAGGAGTATGATGCAGCTTCTGGGAGCGGAGGGGTGGAAAACGGGGGTACTGTATGTGGGGGGCGGGTTGGAGCCGGCCGAAGGGTGGGCGGGAGCTTGATGCCGGCGGAAGCTGGAGATCGCGGGGCCGGGGCATACAGAAACTCGCAGCCTCTGTGCCCTCATGTGCAGCCTCTGATTGGACCAGCGGCTCCTTCACAAGGAACAGGTGTAGCTGATTGGACCAGCTACACCTCTACCCAGCACCGCAGAGGAATTGATCCCATCGCCATTACGGTACCAGGTGCTGTAACCCTATGGGAGATGTGTGGGATACTGTATGAGGCTGTAACCCTATGGGAGATGTGTGGGCTACTGTATGGGGCTGTAACCCTATGGCAGATGTGTGGGATACTGTATGGGGCTGTAACCCTATGGGAGATGTGTGGGATACTGTATGAGGCTGTAACCCTATGGGAGATGTGTGGGATACTGTATGGGGCTGTAACCCTATGGGAGATGTGTGGGATAAGCCCATCATTATTGTATATTCTTCAGTGCGTCGGTGTTATGCCTGTCAGCTGATCAGTGTTGGCACCAACTGGTACAGAATTGATGCTCTGTCCCCAGACGCCCCGCGTTGTGTCCTATGATTTCCTGTAGGGCCATGGTCCAGTCGCGTGAATCCTGGACAGTGCAGTGTCACCAACACCGACCAGAGTGTACAGGATTCTTCACGATCACTGTGATGTAACAGCGGTCCCAGTCCCCAGCACCTGTGATATACAGACCGAGCCACAATCGCCTTACCAATTCTGCAAAGATAACAAGAGGGGTCATAGAAATAGTATGTTTTTCTTTTTAATGGTACCAGTTATTGTGTGTTCCTTAAAAATTGGTGGGGGCTCTTATCTTGTGTCCCCCTGGTGTTTGTTGGAAGAGGCATTGATACCCTGCTTAACTTCTTTCTGATAGAACTGATCAAGGCGATGGATACCACGTTCCTGGACAATCCTATTGTATAGATCAGCGCACTCTGTGAGATTACTGGTCCATACCAGCAAGGGAATTAAGAACTTGTCCATAGTTAACCCTCATAATGTGTAGGCCCACCTCCATCTCTGTTAGGGCTCTTAGTTCTTCATGAATCAGTGGATGGATGAGCCAACAACAGGAAGCCTTGAACACGACAAACCAGATGCAGGTTTCATGAGCCATCTCGGTAGTGCCGGTCACGAAACGGATGCAAATAACCTGGAAGACATCTCAGGAAGGGGAACTTGCCGGCTAGGATGCTTGCTTTGTGAGCAGTTGTTCCACTGGTTGCTTGCGTACCTGTTACGTGTCATAGTGGGGCAAAGAAAAAATCCCAGGTATAGGATAAGTGGTTACTAAGAAGTGCAGCAGCTCTTAAGATTGTTCGGCCATCCTGTGTGCTGAGGTAAGGTAGTTCACACAGGATCCGTTACCCCTTACCCCTGCTTATAAGGCAAAAATGAGCGCAAAAGTCAAGTTGCTTTGTGTGTCTATTATAACACAAGTGATCTGGCAGGTTACTCCTCTGTATAAAGTACAATTGGACAACAAGGTGAACTGAAGATTTCTTTTCGCCTTCTTTTTGGTGTGGTCCACCGTTGCGGTTTACTGCATGCGTCAACGCATTGCTACAGCGTGAAGGGAGTATTCGCCTTAATTAAACAGCGTTAACGCTCTGGTTTACAGAAACCCAAGTTGTTAAAGCATGTGTTAACATCTGGCGGTTAACGCATTGCGTTTTGTAACGCAGGTGTTTTACAAGCTGTGTAATTAGGCAAAATCTCCCTTCAGTTGTAGCACTGCGTTTTTAACGTATTCAGTTAAACGCGACGTGTGACGGCACCTCAGGTTTGTTGGGCAATTCTCTACGGGAAACCTGTCAGCAGGACCTCATTTTCACTAAAGACAAGATTACAGAAGTCCATCACACCGCAATGCAAAGTCTGCCTTTTCGAAGCATTTGCATAAACATAATTGTGTGTTATACACTTCCTTGCACCCTCAGGGTGCGGTCACAGGTCGCGTTTTTAACGACATGCCGTTTTAAAACGCATGGCAATATCTGGAGAGGATTGCCCTAATATAAAACACCTCTTACACTTTTGTTTAACAAACGCATGCGTTAACCGCGATGTTAACGCTGCGTTAAAAATGCGTTACACGGTTGCGTTTGTAAACACAGGTGTTAGAATGCTGTTTAATTAGGCAAAATCCACTCTACAGCGTATTGCAATGCGTTTTTAAACGCGCTGTCGTTAAACAGCGACATTTGACCGCACCTGAGGGGGACTTCACACGTTGCAGTTAAAACTGCATCGCAATCAAGCTTTGAGGTGGGTTTAGGGGCAGTTTTGTCCAATTTCACCAGGTGAAGAGAAGGCCTGAACGTGTAGGTTAAGCGGGAGTAAGTAGTATTGGTATGTAAGGTGTGTAAGTGATTGAAGAACGCCTCGCACAAATTGTCATCACCCCGTCCAGCCATGTCTTTTCACCGTGTTCAATGAGCAAAACTCACACCTAAACCACCTCAAAGTCTGATTTTGCGTGCAGTTTTAACTGCAAGTGGAACCACCCTGACAGAATCCTCTGTGTAGCCAAAGGTGTTGGGTTCGGGTTTCAAAAAAACATGTGACTTTTATCTGATGCAGGCTTGCCACCACAGGTGTGAACTGAGCCTATTGCAACAGTGCAATGAGCCCTCATCTCATTCTATTTAGTTGTGTTAGCGCAAAAGTCACTAACCTGAGCTTTGCACTTAGTCTATACGTTGATCTCGGTCCTTGTGCTGGACCGGGCGGGTTACCACAACAGGGCATGGAGCCGTAGTCATGGTCCATAGGTTATTGCATTATTGTATGTATTATACTTAAGTATACTGCATTCTAAAGTGGCCAGATCACCCCTAAGAAGGTGTTTCGACCACATCATCACACATGATGGTCTATCACATTGAATTGGTTTCCGCATTTTGCAACTTTTATGGGTAAAATGGTCAAATTGACCATGAACTTATGCACAAAACCTTAAGTATGAATGAGTTTGAAGCTTTAATTAACGAGAAAATGACCGGTATTGTTTCCAGTGGAGTTAAAATGTAATCTGGGTTACCAGTGACTTGTGATGTGTAGTGGTGACCACCAGTAGCAACAATTATTGTAAAACTATTTTAAGGGAAACCATGTTCACAAGGTCCTTAATTTTTAACTAAAGTACCGGGTTGCATGAAGTCCTTTACAACGACTGCACTGCAATATGTCTATAAGCAATGCTTACAATATAATATGGTTATAACCTACCGGTTTTCCCCGATGTAAGACACACCCTCGCTACGTCCTATTTGGGGGGGTAAGGGGGGATCGTCCTAATGGTAAGAGAACTCCCCGAAAGTTATACGTACTGGTAGCAAATTATGCGGTTAACCTGCTCAGGACCAGTGGACAGCAGGGGGAACCGGAAGCGGATGGGGGGATTGGTGGCTGCTGCAGCCCGACTAAGATGTTCGGCCGGCTGGGGGGCGAGCAGGAGTAATATGCAGCTTCTGGGAGCGGAGGGTGGAAACGGTACGGTGTCACTGTATGTGGGGGGCGGGGTGGAGCCGGACGAAGGGGGGCGGAGTTGATGCCGGCGAAGATCGAAGCTGGAGATCGCGGGGACCGGGGCTACAGAAAACTCGCAGCCATCTGGTGCCCCTCATGTGCCAGCCTCTGTTGGACCATCGTCTCCTTCACAAGAACAGGTGTAGCTGATTGGACCAGCGATCACCTCTACCGCACCGCAGAGGATTGATCCCATCGCAATTACGGTACCAGTGCGTACCGCTTGGGTAGGGATCTAAGGCTTTTAACCCTAGGGAGATGTGGGGAGTATGTATGCTACTTGAGGATGTGGGGACACGTAGGGGCTGTAACCCTATTGGAGATGTGTGGTCCTGATGAGGCTGTACTATGGGAGATGATAGAGGGCTGTAACCCTATGGCAGATGGTGGCATATGGGCTGTACATGCATTGTGGGATCGTGGCGTGTACCATGGGGAGACATGTAGTGACCCTCTGATGTGTGGTACCTGTATGGTGATAATGACCTGGAGTGGCGATAGTAGCTATAACCTTGGAGTGGATACTGTAGGACCCTATGGAGATGTGTTGGATACGATGGGTTGGGTGTGTAATTTCTGTAACCACTATGGCGGAGATAGGTGTGGGACACTGTAGATGGGGCTGTACCCTATGGAGATGTGTGGGGAGACTGTATGGGTGCTGTAACCCTATGGAGATGGTGTGGGACACTGTATGGGCGCCCATACAGTATCCCACACATCTCCATAGGGTTACAACGCCCATACAGTACCCCCACACATCTGCCATAGTTACAGCCCCATCTACATAGTCCCACACCCCCTTTCTCCGCCATAGGTGGTTACAGAAAACCACAGCCTTCTCAGTATCCAACCATCTCCCATAGGGTACCTACAGATCACACTCCCATAGTACAGCCTCAGTTCCAATTCGCAAGGTCATACACCTCATACAGGTACCAGCACACTCAGGGGTCCATACATGCCCCTTCCTGGGTACCGCCACGAATCCACACGCAGGTTCAACTCCTACTTCCACCATCGCCATAGGGTTACAGCTATTATCCCCACACATCCCCATAGGTTACAAGCTTAAGTGATCCACACATCTCACAATAGGGTTACAGCCTCCTAGTTCCACATCAGTAAGCCATAGTAGCCCCACACATCTCCCATAGGGTTGAGCATCAGTACCCATCCCAAGCGTATATGGTACCGTAATGGCGATGGGATCAATTCCTAGCTGGGTGCTGGTAGAGTGCGCTTGGTCCAATCAGCTACACCTGTTCTGTGTGAAGGAGCGTGTCCAACAGAGGCTGGCAACATGAAGGGCAACCAGATGGTGCGACGTTTCTGTAGTGCCCCGGTCCCCGGCGATCTCCAGCTTCTCTCCCCGGCATCAAGCTCCCGCCCCCCCTTCGTCCGGCTCCACCCGCCCCCCACATACAGTGACCCGTCCCCCTTTCCCCCTCCGCTCCCAGAAGCTGCATATTACTCTGCCGCCCCCAGCCGGCCGACATCTTAGTGCGGGACTGCAGCAGCCACCAATCCCCCCATCCGCTTCCGGTATCCCCCTGGCTGTCCACTGGTCCTGAGCAGGTACCGCATCAATTTGCTACCATACGTTAACTTTCGGGGTGTTCCTTACATTAGGACATCCCCCCTTACCCCCCCCAAATAGTGACGTAGCGAGAGGGTGTGTCTTACATCGGGGTAAAACCACGGTAGGTTATAACACACTATTATATTGTAATGCAATGCTTGAGTAGACATATTTGCAGGGCAGTGTGAAAGGACTTCATGCAACCGGTACTTTAGTTAAAAATAAGGGACCTTGTGACATGGTTCCCTTTAAAATAGTTTTACAATAAATATTTGCTACGGTGGTTCACATCTAAACATCACAAGTCACTGGTAACCAGTTCATTTTACTCATGGAAAACATGACCAGGTCATTTTCTCGTTAATTAAAGCTTCAAACTCATCATACTTAAAGGGTTTTGGCATAAGTGTCATGTCAATGTTGCCCATTTTACCCATCAAAGTGCAAAATTTGCGGAACCAATTCAATGTGAGACCATCAATTTGATGATGTGGTCGAACACTTCTTAGGGGTGATCTGCACTTTAAATGCGTATACTAGTATAATAGCATACAATAATGCACATAACCTATGGACCATGACTATGGCTTCCATGCCCTGTCTGTGGTAACCCGCGCGTCCAGCACAAGGACCGAGATCAACGTATAGCACTGAGTGCAAAGCTCAGGTTTAGTGACTTTTGCTGCTAACACAACTAAATGAGAATGAATGAGGGCTCATTGCATGTTGCAAGTAGGTCAGTTCCACCTGTGGTGGCAAAGCCTGCATACAATAAAAGTCACATGTTTTTTGAAACCGACCCAACACCTTTGGCTACACCAGAGGATTCTGTCAGGAGTGCGTTCCCGTTGCAGTTAAACGCCACGCAAAATCAGCTTGAGGTGGTTTTAGGTTGAGTTTTGCTCATTGAACGGTGAAAAGACATGGACTGCACGGGTGATGACAATTTGTGGCAGCGTCCTTCAAATCCTTCACCACTAACTCACTAATATATTACACTCGCGTACTTCTCACTCGTTCAGGTTCCTCCTTCTTCACCTGTGAAATTGACAAAACTGCCCCTAAACCCACCTCAAAGCTGATTGCGATGCAGTTTTTGAACTGAACGTGTGAACAACCCTCAGGGTGCGGTCAACATGTCGCTGTTTAACGAAGCCGTTTTAAAAACGCATTGCAATCGCTGGTAGAGGGATTTGCCTAATTAAACAGCTTCTAACACCTGTGTTTACAAACGAAACCGTGAACCGCATTTTTAACGCAGGCGTTAACATGCGGTTAACGATGCGTTGTTAAACACAGTGTTAAGAGGTTTATATTAGGGCAATCCTCTCCAGAACTACTGCCTGCCGTTTTAAAACGCATGTCGTTAAACGCGCTGTGACCGCACCCTGAGGGTGTCAAGGAAGTTTATAACACACAATTATTGGTTAGTATGCAAATGCTTCGAAAAGGCCAGACTTTGCATGCGGTGTGATGGACTTCTGTAATCTGTCTTTAGGAAACTGAGGTCCTGCGTGACAGGTTTCCCTATAGAGATTGCCAACAAACCTGAGGGTGCGTCACACGTCGCGTTACTGACATACGTTTAAAAACGCATTGCTACAACTGAAGGGAGAATTTCCTAATTAACAGCTGTAAAATAACACCTGCGTTTACAAAACGATGCGTTAACGCGCCACGATGTTAACACATGCTTTACACTTGCGTTTCTGTAAACGCAAGCGTTAACGCTGTTAATTAGGCGAATATCCCCTTCACGTGTAGCAATGCGTTATTACGCATGCAGTAAACGCAACGGTGACCAGCACCTAAAACAGAAGGCGAAAGAAATCTTCAGTTTCACCTTTTGTCCAATTGTACTTTATACAGAGGAGTAACCTGCCAGATACCTGTGGTTAATAAAGACACAAAAGAACTTGACTTTTGCCTCATTTTTGCCCTTATCAAGAGGGGTAGGGGTAACGGACCTGTGTGAACAGCCCTACCTCAGCACACAGGATGGCGAACAATATTAAAGCTGCTGCACTTCTCTAAGCTAAATCACTTATCTAACCGGGATTTTTCTTTGCCCCACTTGCACAGTACAGTACGCGCAGCACCAGTGGACAACTGCTCACAAACAATGCATCCATATCGGCAGTTCCCCTTCCTGGATGTCTTCCAGTGTTATTTGCAGTCCGTTTTCGTGACCGGCCTACCGAGATGGTATGACAACACTGCAATCGGTTCTGAGTGTTCAAACGGCTTCCTGTTTGTGGCTATCATCGACTGAAAGCTCATAAGACATAGAAGAGCCCAACAGAGATGGAGGTGGGCCTTACACATTATGAGGGTTAACTTGGACAAAGCTTAGATTCCTTGCGTGGTATGGACCAGTAATCTACAGTAGTGGGCTGCACTCTATACAATAGGATTGTCCAGGAACGTGTATCCATCGCCTCTTACATTGCTATAGAAAAAAGTTCACAGGGTACATGCCCTTTCACACAAACACCAGGGGGACACAAGATAAGAGCCCCCCACCAATTCTTTAATGACAACAACCTATACATGGCACTTATAAACAAGAAAAACATACTATTTCTATGACCCCTCTTGTTATCTTTGCGATATTGGTAAGGGCCGATTGTGGTGGTCTGCTGTATCACAGGCTGGGGACTGGGACCGCTGTTACATCACCAGTTGACGCTGCAGTAATCCTGGTACACTCTGGTCGGTGTTGGGACACTGCACTGTCCAGGTTCCGAACGACTGACCATGGCCCTAGCAGAAAATATAGGACAAACAACGGCGGGCGTCTGAGGGAAGAGATCATGTCTGTACCAGTTGGTTGCCACACTGATCAGCTGACAGGCATAACACCGACGCACTGAAGAATATACAATAATGATGGGCTTAGGCTGTAACCCTATGGGAGATGTGTGGGATACTGTATGAGGCTGTAACCCTATGGGAGATGTGTGGGATACTGTATGGGGCTGTAACCCTATGGGAGATGTGTGGGATACTGTATGAGGCTGTAACCCTATGGGAGATGTGTGGGATACTGTATGGGGCTGTAACCCTATGGGAGATGTGTGGGGCATCAACAATTTTTTCCAATAAAAGACATACCCCGAAAGTAAGACATAGTGGGACTTTTGAGGGAAAAAGAATGTAAGACACTGTTTTACTTTTGGGGAAACACGGTTCCTTGCTCCATGACAGAATCCGCTGTGTAGTCCCAGGGGTTTGGGCTTTGGTTTGGATCCATTAAAAAAAATAACATGTGACTTGTCTGTGCTGCAGACTGCTCAGCTCTCGGCCTTCTACTTTGTGCTCCTGTACAGCTCACCAGGCTGTGAGCTCTGAAGAAGCAGGAGGGAGGAGCTGTACAGGAGCACAAATGTGGGGGCTGGGAGCTGAGCAGTCTGCAGCACAGACAAGTCGCATCCAAACCAAAGCCCTACCCCTAGGACTACACAGAGGATTCTGTCAGGGTGCAAGGTAAGTTATAACACACAATTATATTGTAATGCAAATGCTTAGAGAAAGCCGAGAGGCAGATTTGCAATGCAGGTGTCATGGGCTCCTGTAACCTGTCTTTAGTGACAATGAGGTCCTTGGTGGCAGGTTCCCTTTAAAGCTGGAATACACAGCGAGTTTCTACTCCAGTGTTGCTCCATGATGGCAAAGTTTAAGTCTTTTAATAGCGCATGGTACACTTCCATGCGTTGAAGTCAATGGGCTAAGTGAAGTTGATGGAAGACAGAAATTTAATGTAAAGCCTTGCCGTAAGTGTGAACTCGAGCCTGAGTCTCCTTGGTAATATCATCCAAGTGATGAAATATGTTTATGCCGTCTGGCTAAGTGTGATTGAGATGAGTATTGCTTTGAAGTTTCATAATGTTTGTGGATTGTTTGTATGAAGTTTTATTAAAGGGGTTTGTCTTTTAAAGGTTAATGCATTAGTGAATGTGTTTACTTCTCTCCGCTTTCAGCCAGCTGTATGTCGCTCACAAGAACGGAAGAGTTGATCAAGCACTTTCTCTTGGATTTCTGCTATGTTGGTTGGGAGGGGACTTCACAAATTTTGTTGGCTGCTATTTGACCAAACAGCTACCGATCCAGGTAAATCTGTCTGGCTGTGCGATGAATGTGTAAGACTGGTGAAAGCACTACTCCTCTGTTAAGTCCTCTTAGCACACAGCCTGAAGGTCCTGGGTCCACAGACCAGATCTACTCAATCCAAGGAAAAAGGTGACAGCGCTCCAAGCTATCAATGTACTGTATAAATTCACCCAGAATAAAGAACATTATCTTTTTCACATTGATGCCTTAGAGTGCTGTTGCTTTTTTCCTTGGATTTATAAGATTGCTATTAAGAGTCGTTGATAAATCCATCTCTCATTTTTGCAGCCAAGTAAATTATAATTTAGTGGTTAGTATGTTTATGGAGGCCCCAGGGCACCTTTCTTCTTAATCATTCTTACATACAAGACCCTGATTGGCTTAAAGGGAATCTACCATGGAGAATCTACTTTCTGAGCTATTTCGCATGGTAAATTTTAGCACTGCGCAAGCCCTGTAGCTCTCTGGAGGCAGACATATGGGAGCTATTGTGCTTGCGCAGAGCCCCCCCCCCCCGAATTTCGAAAATGGCAAATTTTTCTAAAAATTCATCATTTTTTTCTCTTTTTTTTTTGTAAATAAATGCAAAACTTATCAGCCAAAATTTACCACTAAAATGAAGTACAACATGTGGGGAAAAAACAATCTCGGAATCGCTTTGATAAGTAACAGCGTTCAAAAGTTATTACCACAGGAAGAGACACTGGTCAAATTTCAAAAAAAAGTTGCGAGCCTTAACCTGCAAACAGGCTGCGTCCTTAAGGGGTTAACCAAGAATAAAGAACATTATCTTTTTCACATTGATGCCTTGGAGTGCTGTTGCTTTTTTCCTTGGATTTATAAGATTGTGTTAAGAGTCGTTGATAAATCCATCTTTTATTTTTGCAGCCAAGTAAATCATAATTTAGTGGTTAGTATGTTTATGGAGGCCCCAGGGCACCTTTCTTCTTAATCATTCTTACATACAAGACCCTGATTGGCTTAAAGGGAATCTACCATGGAGAATCTACTTTCGGAGCTATTTCGCATGGTAAATTTTAGCGCTGCGCAAGCCCTGTAGCTCTCTGGAGGCAGACAAATGGGAGCTACTGTAGTGGCTCCTACTGTAGAGGACGGTCTGTAGTGGCTTCTGGGGGCGTGGAGTAGCCTGAGACGGCTCTGGGGCGAAGGCTACTTCACACCCCCAGTAGTAAGGACCTACTTCTGCAGCAGTCAGCTCAAGGACTGCAAAAACGCAATAAAATCGCAGCCCCGCTGCTACAGGCAGAAGGCCGGGGGCTGCGGATTGTGCACCCCTGATCAAATACATACCAGTGTGGCTATAGGCATCAGGATTGCATATCGGGTTGAATATAGACATGACTCTGTTTCTATTAAGCAGCTGTTGATGACTAAAGGCTACTACTAGTTATTAATCTTCGAAGTTTTCAAAGTTGATAAGTTATTTTATTTTATTTTTTTTTTAGATTGTCACTGCCATTTTTTATGTCAACATGGATTTAATTATGATCTCACAGTTTGCCTATTACAAATTGAAAAACAAGCAGATGAAAGGTAGTAAGTATATTCTTATAAATTTCTATGCATCTATCTTGTGGGACTGCCATTTTTAGAACGACAATTTCTTCCAAAAAATACATCCCATCTTTATGACAATAATTTTATTAAAATCCATGTGTACACAACGCATGAAAACATTCACAATCAGGGAAATTGCTATAACGGCAAGTCTGGCAAAGGAGTCACTAATAACAAATTTTTACGATAGAAGGTATAAGATCTCTAATAGGGTCTCCCATATTGTACTTTCCCACAATAAAGTTTGCCTGTAGTCTGCAGGAGTGGTGGGCCAGGTCCTTGGCTTGTCTCTCCAACCACTCATATGGTTATGATGGAGGGGGCGTGCATACATTAACGACTGCCCAGCTCCCTCTGTCAGAAACCAGCAGGACACAGTAAGGGCTCATTCAGATGCCCTTCTGTGGGGATGTATATGTGGCTGCATATACTTCCCCATACATGTATGGCACCTATCTGCGCGATCACGGGGAAAAGATGGAGCATGCTAGAGCGTGCAATGCTATTTTCTATGGAGGGGGGAGGGGTCATCTCCTCCTCCTCTCCAGTGCACTGCGACGGGCATACCGCCATGTGAATGTACCCTAAGTTCATAGTCCTGCTGCCGGTGTGTCACTTGACCTGCCACTCTCATGGACTACAAGCAAACTTTGAGGTAGGTGCAATATGGGAGACCCTAGTAGGGTCTTTTACTTATTAGTTTATTAGTGGCCAATCTCTTTTAAAGGGTTTGTCCAATTTAAATTTTTTTACAATTTATTCACAAAGACTGGTCAGAAACCTTAGTGTAGTTACTTATTTCTCCCCTAGTGATTCATTGCTCCCCTTTTCATGGGCTCCCATCTGTAGCTACAGCCAAAAAGGACTGAGTGTTCACGTTCCATATACAGGCTGAGCAATTGTAAGCAGCTTAGCCTGTATACGGGAACTGAGCGCTCAGCGACTGAGACTTTGAGCTGTGCGGGAGGTGCAGCGCTGCGTCGCCTGGGGAGAAAGAGAGTGCACTTAATTATGTTACTAACCAGTGTTTGGGAGTCAAATAAAATGAAATGAAAACCACTTTAATTTATGCAGTCCTGATATTTTATGTGCAAGCATCCTGCAGATAACGTGCTGTAGTGTTTGCTATGTGGTAAATCCATAATCCAGATCACAGATTGCGCTATGGGCAAATTGAACTGTTACCTTTTATCGTACTTTGGGTCAAAAACTCAGCAACTTAAGACAAGTCAATGTGTTTTAGCCAGTATATGACTGATCTTGCATTTCACATTCTAATAATGGATATGTTACACTTTACTTATTTTGTAGGAAGTGGAAGCCTGAAGGGTTTCTGTATAGGTTGGGTGATTTTGTGCGTCACGTTGTCAGTCCTACTCCCCAGTCAGCTGCTTCTTCGGAATCTAGAAAGAAATGCTGATGTGGAAGTAAACCAGGTAAATATTCTACACGTACAATAGGAAAAGGCTTATAGTATTTTAATGTGTACATTGTAAGTTGCCTGTCTTGTTTCTAAAAATATGTAAATTTTTGTCTTGCGGGGATGGATGGTGTTAGAGATTATGTTAGGGCATATACTGCCCAGTTACGTGCAGTCTATAGCCTATGCTGTGTGAGCACTAAGGGTTAATAGCTTATCTGCACAGAGCTTATAATGTGGAGTACAAGGTGGAGGAGGGGAGACGCCTGAGTTGCAGAAGGAGACAGAGAAAGTTCTGTAGTATCACAGACTGGGATGAAGGGCTGATGGGGGAGAGAGGAGATCTTGTATCTTACTAATCTGTAAAGGAGACATCTGTATCCACAGTTCTGAACACATGCAGCTCTGCTACTTACACAGAGAGTCACATGACCTCCACTGTGAGAAGGGAGCAAAGACCTCTCCCTTGCCATGAAACCGTAGGGCTTGTCAGCACAAGCAGAGAAGTCTGCCATTGCATTGCTGAGGAAATCTGAGGGGTATAGCAAAAAAACAGCTGGATATAGGCAAGGTCTCATTAACACGACTATCTGAGGGACGTATAAGTAGCCGTATATACGTCCCCCATAGACGGCAATGGCGGCCTGGGTGTTGTATGGCACTATTCTGCACCGTACACAGATACTACAAGTCCATAAGAAATAGGTAACTAGATCCTATTGTAACCCATATGATGAGGAAACGCCGTATAAAAGAAAAAAAAAAACTTCAAAGAAAAACCCTCCAACATTATATTTTTACCGTATTGATACTCCCACTAAAAATGTCATCAAAGTGATCAACAAAACATTGTCCTTCTACTGTCCTACCCAATAATGATCAATTGTTTTATTTGTTGGCACAATAACAACATGTCCCCCAGGTCACAAACCAATCCATCGGAATCACTCTGTAGCCAAAACTGAACATGTTATTATGCATTGGAGAAGCATATCAAAAATTGATAGATTTTCCCCCACTTAGGGTTTTATATTTGTCACTTTAGTAAAACTAAGAAAAATATTCATTCTGGTTCGCTCCCCGAATCGTATCACCCATAGAATAAAGATACCAGGATTATTAGGATCTAGTGAACCACAAAAACCAAAAAGTAAAACTCAGGTACAGAATTGATGCTTTTCCTACTCTGACCACAAAAAAGTTCCAAAATGTTCAACGCATAGTGATACAACCCACCATTGGTAACACTGGAAAAAACATCATCGTCCGCAAAAAAGAATGCCGTCACAATGTTGCCCAAATAAACGGAAAAGCGAAATTTTTATAATCCTTTGCAAAATGGTTGCACACCAGAAACTAAATCCTCGATCTCCTGGGCTCTGATGACAGGGTGCTCCTGGTCGTCTGCGCCTCGCTGTGCCCCATAAACACAAGTAAACGGCCACGTGGTGGGTGGTCCGCTGCACTCAGGAGAAATTGTTGAACAAATTTTATTGTAGAGTTTTTCTCTTTTAGTCTCTTGTGAAATGTTTAAATTTTAGGGGGGCTGAATGACGTACCTAACCGCAAAATTTGACCCCTGATCATCACATCAATTTCACACAGCCACCCACGCCTAATTTGATTCAATTACTATGCAGATCTCAAGGGGTTACAATCTTGTAATGCGTTTTCTGATAGTTTGAGGGTGCGATTTTAAAATGGTGTTGGTTATATGGGGGTTTTGTTGCCTAAATATGTACAAATTTGATTTCAACAGTATTATCCACCCAAATAGTCACATCCCGAAATACGAATCGACTATGCTATTCTTGTAAACCACGTACTGAGCAAAATTAAATTATCCAAACATTGTCAAAAAATTATGGAATGGTAAAGTAGACAAAGGGCAAATGTATTCTGTTAAGGTATTTAGGGGTACGTCTATCGGCCTGAACGCTTTGATTTAGAATTTCAAATGGCAATTTTTCCTAAAAATTCTCACTTTTTTTCTCTTTTTTTTTTGGTAAATATGCCAAACCTTATCAGCCAAATTTACCACTAAAATGAAGTACACCTGTGGGGAAAAAACAATCTCGCATCGCTTTGATAAGTCAACACGTTTCAAAAGTTTTTACCACAGGAAGAACTAGTCAAATTCAAAAAAAAAGTTTGCGAGCCTTAACCTCAACCAGCTGCGTCCTTAGGGTGTAACCAAAATAAGACATTATCTTTTTTTCAACATTGATGCTGTGGAGTGCGTTGCTTTTTTCCGTTGGATTTATAAGATTGGTGTTAAAGTCGTTATAATCCCATCTTATTATTTTGCAGCCCAAGTAACTCTAATTTATGTGGTTACGTAATGTTTATGGAGGCCCCCGGTGCACCTTTCTTCTTAATCATTCTGTACATACAAGACCCTGTGTGTGCTTAAAGGTGAATCTAACCTGGAGAATGCTAACTTTGGAGCTTTTCGCATGGTCATTTTAGCGCTGGCGCAAATCCCTTGTACTCTCTGAGCAGACAATGGCTAACTGTATGGCTCTACTGAAGGAGAGGCCGTCTGTCGTGTAGCATTCTGGGGGCGTGGAGTAGCCTGAACGGCTCTGGTTGGGGCAAGGCTACTTCACACCCCCCAGTAGTAAGGACCTACTTTCTGCAAAGCAGTCGCTCAGGACGCAATAAATCGCATGCCCCCCTGCACAGGCGAAGACGGGGGCTGCGGATTGTGCACCCCTAGTCAAATACATACCAGTGTGGCTAATAGCATCAGGATTGCATCTCGGTTGAATATGACATGACTCTGTTTCTATTGAAGCAGGCTGTTGATGACTAAAGCTACTAACTAGTTATATACTCTTCAAAGTTGATAAGTTATTTTATTTTTTATTTTTTTTTTTTAGATTGTCACTGCGCCATGTTTATGTCACATGGATTTAATTATGATCTCACCGTTTGCCTTTACAAATTGAAAAACAAGCAGACTGAAAGGTAGTAATACTGTTCTTATAAATTTCTATGCTCTATCTTGTGGGACTGCCATTTTAGAACGACAATTTTCTCCAAAAAAGTACTCCATCTTTAATGACACAGTAATTTTATTAAAATCCATTGTACCAACCATGAACTTCACAATCAGGACATCGCTATAACGGCAATCTGGCAAGGAGTCAAACCATAATACCAATTTTATTTACGATAGCGAGGTAATAGATCTCAAGGTGTCTCTCCCATTTGACTTTCCCACAATAAAGTTTGCCTGTAGTCTGCAGGAGTGGTGGCCAGGTCCTTGTCGTTGTCCTCTCCAACCACTATGGTTATATGGGGGGGCGTGCAACATTAGACGACTGCCCAGCTCCCTCTGTCAGAACAAGCAGTACCCATAAGGGCTCATGTCAGATGCCTTCTTTGTGGGATGTATATGTGCTGCTATACTTCCCTACTTATGGCACCTATCTGCTCGCATCAACTGGGAAAAATGGACTTCTAAGCGTGCAATCTATTTTCTATGGATCGGGGCGGAGGTCATCTCGGCTACAGTAGGGACATGTCGGATATGCACCGGGGAGAAACGCAGTGAATGTAGCGCCAAGTCTGAGTAGCGGGTGTGTATTGACGCAATGGTCGAAGACGTTGAGGTCATCTCTGCTATCTTCACGGTTTCTTTTTTAACGGGGACGAGCTGCTACGTGATGTATAAGAGTTCTGTCTGGCGTGACTTTAGTCCTCCAAGATACAGTCATTGAGGTGTTCTTGTGGCACCTATAGTCTTTCTTTTATTATTGGGATTTTTAGGGTGTCCCATTAATTTTTTTACAATTTACTTCAAAGACTGGCAGAAACCTTAGTGTAGTTACGATTTCTCCCCTAGTGAGTTCATTGCTCCCCTTTTCATGGGCACCCATCTGTAGCTACAGCCAAAAGGACTGAGTGTTCACGTTCCACATACACGCTGAGGCAATGTAAGCAGCTTAGCCTGTATACGACGGGAACTGAGCGCTCAGCGCCTGAACCTTTGAGCTGTGTCGGAGGTGCCAGCGCGCGTCGGCCTGGGGAAAAGAGAGTGCACTATACTTATGATTACTACCATGTGTTTGTGAGTCAAATAAAAATGAAATGAAAACCACTTTAGATTTAGCATCCCTGATATTTTATGTGCAAGCATCCGGCAGATACGTAGCTGTTTGTTTGCCTATGTGGTAAATCCATATCCACATCACAATTGGCTATGGGTCAAATTGAACTGTTACCTTTTACGTACTTGGGTCAAAACTCAGCAACTTAAGACAGATCAATGTGTTTTAAGCCATTAAATGACTGATCTTGCATTTCACAGTTCTAATCGGTATATGTTACACTTTACTTATTTTGTAGGAAGTGGAAGCCTGAAGGTTTCTGTATAGTTGGGTGATTTTGTGCGTCACGTTTGTCAGTCCTCACTCCCCGAGTCAGCTGCTTCTTCGGATCTAGAAAGAAATGCTGATGTGGAAGTGAACCAGGTAAAAATTACATACCTACGTACAGAGGAAAAGGCTTATAGTATTTTAATGTGTACATTGTAAGTTGCCTGTCTTGTTTCTAAAAATTGTAAATTTTTGTGCTTGCGGATGGATGGTGTATAGAGATTATGTTAGGGAGCATAGATACCCTCCGTGGTTGAGTTTATCACATTTACATGTATGTGCTGACACAAGTTGCGCTGCAAGTTGTGCATCAGTCACCTCTGTCTTAACCTCAGAAGTGTGAGTATCTCCTAGCAATTTGTCCTATCCTCCTGGCCTCCCCCACATGTTTAGGTAGTGCTTCTACAGAACAAATATCAATTTAAAGCATAACTGTAAAGTTATTATTTTACCAAATTCTCCTATGTGATTTCCCCTTTAAAAACGCACAGAATGATGCCCATATTGTGCTTCTCATCCTAATGTCTGTCTATCCCCTTAAGCTGAGACCCACAGATCCCTTGATGCCTTGTGTTCTCTCTACAAGTAATTTTGCATAAAATCCATTTAAGTGATCAATAGGTTGCACAGTCCTAAAAGAGATAGCAATAAAAACGTCAACAAAAGTCAGAAAAAATGACACCATGGACAGCTCTGTACACCAAAGTATGAAAAAGTTAATAGCGCCAGAAGATGGTAAAATTAAAAATATATATTTTTGTACAGGAGGTTTTAATTTTTGTAAATTAATGAAAACATTATAAAACCTATGCATAATTGCACCGACCCAAAGAATAAAGTTTCCCTCAAGTTAATCAAGTAAATCCAATGCACTGCACTTTACATGCAGGATGTATATGGTGAGTAGCCTGGCAGCTTCCATCACAAGGATGAGCAAGGAATATGTAAACCAGTTACGTGCAGTCTATAGCCTATGCTGTGTGAGCACTAAGGGTGTTAATAGCTTATCTGCACAGAGCTTATGTGGGAGTACATGGGAGAGGGGAAGCGCCCTGAGTTGCAGAAGGACAGAAGAAGTTCTGTAGTAATCACAGACTGGGATGAAGGGCTATGGGGGAGAGAGGAGATCTTGTATCTTACTAATCTGTTAAAGAGACTCTGTATCCACAGTTCTGAACACATGCAGCTCTGCTACTACACAGAGAGCACTGTCACATGACCTCCACTGTGAGAAGGGAGCAAAGACCTCTCCCTTGCCATGAACCGAGGGCTTGTCCCACAGCAGAAGTTGCCATTGCATTGCTGAGGAAATCGAGGTATAGCAAAAAAACACTGGATATAGGCAGGTCTCATTAACACGACTATCTGAGGGACGTATAAGTAGCCGTATATACGTCCCCCATAGACGGCAATGGCGGCCTGGGTGTTGTATGGCACTATTCTGCACCGTACACAGGGAAAAGCTAGAGCATGCTCTACCTTTCCCCATGTGTGCGGTCGTGCAGTGCTGTTTTATATGGGGTGAGAGGGGTGAGCAAGCCGCTGTGTGTGAATGTAACAAAGATGGTGGCCAAAGTTGTTTTCCATCCCAAGAGCTATTGATGCAGGAATTTTACAGTTGTTCTTTAACCGTTCTCTGAAAAAATCTAAAATGTGAAATATTAATGTCCATCCTGGCCCATCTTTAAATGGGGGATAAGATTAGTTTGTGGCATAACTTCTGTTATTGCGCCGCCATCTTGGCGTGGAATTGTGCTCCCCATAATGGAAGATAATGGCACTTTTTTGTCATTTTGAAAAATATAAAAAAACATCTATAAAAAGTGACCAATAGGTCGCACAGTCCTAAAAGTGATAGCAATGAAAACGTCATCAAGTCGCAAAAAATGACACCACCGACAGCTCTGTACGCCAAAGTATGAAAAAGTTAATAGCGCCAGAAGATGGTAAAATAAAAAAAAATATTTTTGTACAGGTTTTCATTTTTGTAAATTAATGAAAACATTATAAAACCTATACAAATTTGGTGTCCCCATAATCGCACCGACCCAAAGAATAAAGCACACATGTCATTTGTGGCGCACAGTGGAAGCTGTAAAATCCAAGCCCACAAGAAAACGGTGCAAATGCATTTTTTTTTCACCATTTTCACTGCTTTTGGAATTTTTTTCCCGCTTCCCAGTTCACAACATAGAATATTAAGTACCGTCACTATGAAGTGCAATTTGTTATGCAGAAAAGAAGCCATAACACAGCTCTTTATGTGTAAAAGTAAAAAAGTTAAAGATTTTTGAAGGCCAGGTCATTAAAGGGTTAAACAGTAATATGTATTATGTTTATTGTGTACAAAATCCTTTACAGCCTTAAGTTGTACATCTACTACTCTAATTCTCATTGTGTTCTGTACGTGATGAAATCTAGAGCCATGTTTTCAGAACACACCCAACAATTTGTGAAGTCCATAGATATATATTATTCCAAACATGGCTGACTGACTGATTCGGGTAGTCCATGACATCAATAATGGTTAAAAAGGGTCATCTGAAAAGTCAGTGTAGTTAAACTAATGGTGTCATGGTAACTTGCACACATATGTAGAGAATGTCAGAAGAACTCTACATTAGTCGGCCTCCACCCAAAGGCCACTTAATTTTAAGGCAACTTTTTTGGTCTAACCCCTACACAAAATATTTTGTTCCTGGGGTACACAAGTTAAACAAAAACACAACTTGGCCACTTATACTTCCCCTAATAAAGTTTAGGGTGAAACCTTAATAGAGTCACTAATAAATTAGTGGCCAGGTTGTGTTCTTGTTTAACCTGCCTACCAGTATTTTGGGTGCCTGTGCTATTTTGCTGGTATAGCCAGTATGTAATGGGAAGACTATGCTATCAGACCTGGGGTCCTATCTAGAGCTACAGCTGCCATGACAATCCTTTGACACTTCAGAATCACATAGACTTGGGGAAGAGGCTCCCTGATGACACCGTACTGGGCGGTATCTAAGGGAAGATAACAATGATGGGTGGCTACTGTGTACCTGGCAGTGTATGCACTCTGCATACATGTACATTTATTGTCTGGGGAAATGTTGGCTTTTAGACAAGGAAATATATTTCAAATGCAGCGTTTCCTTTCCTTCTAGAATTCCCTTGGAATCACAGAGATGTCCGGGTTCATTTGTGGTTATGTCTCCTCAGTTTTTTATTTGGGCTCCCGTTTCCCTCAGCTCCATAAAAATGTAAGTATGTGTAATTATTCATGTTCACATATTGTCAGCATATTATATTGCATGTCATAGTGTATGGGGGGTCTTTTGTACATTGCAGAGAGATTTATTCCAGTATGCTGAACAAACTGACTGGAAAAGTTTTATACTAGCTTTATATATAACATTTATGTTAGATAATAATGCTCGTCTTATGGTGAGCGGTTATAGAACTTTTTTTTTTTTTTTTCCTTGACTGTTAGGACTATTTCTGGTATTAAGTTTCCAGGAATATTATAAAGAAATATGGGAAACAAAGACATGGGTTCCTTTTTAGATGGTTTTGACAAATCTGGCCTTCAGACATCTAATTTATTAACTGACTGGCAATGACGGGGGGAATTTGAGGGCTGACGCATTGTACTTAGCGGCTTCAGCCTCTTGGTTTATCTGGCACACCACCATGCAGCTGGAATAGTTCCGGACTTGGCCTGCTGTAGAATTGCGCTGTAACTTGCATTAGGTACCATGGCATGGCCCACTCTGCGCCCCTTACCCGCCCACTTGCCTTAAAGGGGTTTTCCCACAAAAGAAAACTTTCACATTTCAATCCCCCAGTGATGTTTACACAATAAAGATCATTTTTAACCCTTTACTTTACAATTTTACTTAGTGTAATTGCTGTTTGAGCTCCTATCATTCCAGAGTGTGGGCTGGGCCTCTCTAAGCAGACACATTATGATCTATCTAGTCTGAGCTGACAATGTGGTTAGATTATCACGGTACAGCTCCGTCCTGGACTGCAGGGGGCGGGGCTAGAGTGCAGGGAGAGAGAAACTCAGCTCTGTGGCCCTCACACAGAAATCCAAGATGGCTTCCCCAACTCCAAATCAGAATATGTTGTTGAGGGGCAACTGAAATTGTGTACAGTAGGACTGATAGCGACAGGTTGGGCGTATCTTTGTTAATAACAGTGAATTAGAGAATGTGTTTACTTTGATATCGTAAAAGAAACTTGTCTTTGTGGGAATACCCCTCTAAAGCCGGGGGGGGGGGGGGGTCGCATTTCCTGTCCTTACCAAGCCTTGATAAATCCCCCTGTGTGCACTGAATCTTTTCTCTAGGGCTTGCTAATACTGTAAAGATGGTGGCTAATTTGTTTCACTGATTCTTTAAAGATTTGGTTGATTTGTTTGTGAATAGGTTAATACAAGAATGAATATAAGAAAATGTATTTCTTAGATATTTGCTTCCACAGGGTGTGGTTACCGTAAGTGGTCTGCTCTGTGTATTGTGAAAATTGGTGTAGAGCCTCACACAGAAATGGACCCCTTTCACATGAACATGTGGTTTCTCCAGACCTGTATTTCTGTGCTGGTTGTGATGTTTGTCATCCGTATGTGCACATATGTCACTGCGGGACTGGAAAGTGATGGCCTCCTGCTGGTTCTGGTCTCCTGGATACCACCAGAAATACTAAAGAATATACCATTGAAATGAATGTGGCCGTATGCTCCCCGCATGAACACATGGCATACAACCGTTTTCTTGCATTCGTGTGAAAGCGGCCTAAACAACATGAACCTTCATGTCAGAAATGGGTCATATGGGGTAACAGGGGAACTGTAACCCAAACCTTTACACGGGATTGAGAAATATTTGTTTCATTCTTTTGCAGTTTCAGAGAAAATCTACAGAAGGCACATCCTATATGTTATTTGCATTAGCAATGCTTGGAAACTTTACGTACGGATTGAGTCTAATTTTGAAGCTGCCATCAGTTCGTCACAGTAAGAACCGCTACATAATACACCACTTGCCCTGGCTGATTGGAAGCTTCGGTGTTCTGTTCCTCGACTTCTTTGTATCCTTTTTAAAGTCTTGTGGAAGAGCAATGTGTATAACTGGTAGTATATAAGTAGGGTTATATCTTTTTACTGTGGATTTTAAATGCCTATATTAAAACTACACGTCCACATTGCAGTAATGGTAAGGAAGCATGAGGAGGAAGCGTTGTTTAGACGAGAATACAGATATCCATTACGAATCACACTCTTCTATAATAGAAGACTTCAATGACAATGATAGAACACCTATATGCTAGAGGGGATCGAGTAACATCTCAGCGATCCTCTATATGAGACTGTCTTACATTGCTGGCATAAATTGACAGGAAAACCTATTAAGAAAGAGCCAGAATTCCACAATTGATATTTTTCCATAAATTCATAATTTTATTGAAAGGCATAAAAAAAAATATAGCAACAGACGTTTTGAAGAAATATCAGCTTGTGCTGGAGGGACAATACAAACATCTGAGAGACATGGGTATTACTAGGGTAGTGCACAACCACTTATACTTATATTAGTACTCACTTCTAGCCAAAAATAAGAGCTTGCAGGCACTTGGACATTGTACAGAAAGAATACACCTTTTGAGTAGCTGATTATCATTTAGTTACGCACATATTGCACCTCCCTGCATATTGAAGTCATAAGCCCAGTAAACATGCTGGCAGTTTACTAAATCTATATGTACAACATGGTGATAATAAGTACTGGATGTACTTGGTAGGTAAATTTTTCATTATCTGGAATCAGAATTTCCCATGTCCTCTCAGATGTCTAACGCCCTGACGCATGTTTCGGCAGGGGTATAGTCAGACAGACAGGAAACGGTTTATAAAAGCCTTAAAGGGGTTATCCGGGTTTAAAAAATTTCTTATGGCCGGGCTGGGGAGGGCTATTTAAACACAATAAACATGTACTTGCCCCCTCCGGTGCTGCCGATGTCCCGCGCCACGGCCGGTCTTCTCTGTGCGCCGGTTTCATTATAAGTGCGCACAGAGAGCTTCCGGCCGGAAGCTCCCATGTGCACCATCTCCCAGCGCTTACAACGCTGAGAGATAGGGACGGATGGGAGGAGCCGTCCACATCGCAGACCAGAAGCTCCCTGTGCGCGGCTTCGAAGGATCGGAGGGACTGCGGCGCGGGACATCAGCGGCGCCGGACGAGGTAATTACATGTTTATTATGTTTAACTAGTCCTCCCCAGCCCGGCCCTAGGTCATTTTTAAAACCCGGATAACCCCTTTAACCCTTTCCCACAATTCTAGGTGTTACTGCGGAATCCCAGCTACCGGGTACTGCTGGGATCCTACTGTGATCGCATGGGCTCAGCTTCTTACCCTGGACGATCACCGTGTGATCCCGGCAGTACCCGATAGCTGAAATCGCGCCTGTTTAACCCTATAGACGCCGCAGTGGTGCATCACCTTGACAATCGGGACCCTCCATGCAGGGCACAGAGGTGCCGATTGTTGCCATTGCAACCCTGAGGTCTGATAAGAACCACAGGGCTGCCTTCAGTAGCAGCCTGTTAAGATCGTGCACTCTTCACGATCTTAAAAGCGCTAATGTCAGCCTATGCAAAATTCATAGGCTTATTATGTAATATGCTGCAATACATTACCATTGCAGTATATTACAATGAACAAGTGTCCCCACCCCGGGACAAAATAAAATGGTAAAAAAAAAAGTGCAATTAAAACAATTATTAAAAAAGAATAAAAGTCCCATGAAGTCCCATCCCATGCAATAATCAAATAAAACATAAAAAAGTGAAACAAAGTGACACAACATATTGGGTATCACAACGTCCTTAGCAACCTGTAAAATAAAGTAAAATTGTCACTGATCTGTACAGTGAACGCTGTCAATAAAACGCAAAAAAAAACAAAAATTATGAAATTTTCACATCTGACCTCATAAAAAGTGATCAAAAAGTAGCATTTACCTCAACATGATACCAAGAAAAAATAAGCTCTAAAACAGCTGTGTAAACAAAAACAATGCCCATTGTTACATGGCGACTTAAAAACAAGCAAATTTCTCGCAATTAAAGGGGTATTCCGGGAATATGAACGTCTGATACAAAAACCATTGATGCTATAAATAAATGAATGCAACAAAACTCAATGTCATTAGTCACAAAACGGAGCTTAAATCGTTAGATTTTATGATTCACAAAATTTTATGGCCTTACCGGCGTTATCACTAAGATGGCCGCCAATGGAAAGTACAAGTCCCAAGATCCTTTATTTCTCAGTAACTCCTCCTCCCTCTTATACTGTTATCCTAGTGATGATATAACAGGTTTTTTTGCTCTGTTACCATAGTAATGATGTGTAATTGCCATCACAACAACACTGGCCATACTGGATGCACTGCAACCAACCGACTACAGCCAAACATAGTGCTGATCGCATGACCTGCCCAGGCAGGTGCAGGACATGTGATGTGGACATGTGACCAGCAGCCATCTTCTGTCCTGTGTCTTCTCCGTGCGGAGGGGCCTGATTAAAGTGCCAGTAGCATTTTAATTCTCCATTACAGTCTATGTCACCAGCATTTTTCTGCTAAGGGGAGCAAAATTTTAAATAACAACTAATTAGCTTATATTTAAAGGACCCATTTGTATATGAAGTATGCTGATTCCTGGAATACCCCTTTAATTCTATATTCTGCAAAACAAATTACCCCATTTATATGCCTTTTTTTTTATCATCATAAAGCTAACACATTAGTTTTGTAGTATGGTGAATGTCCGGGAAAAAAATGCTAAAAACCATAAACAAGAATGTATTTATTATTTTTTTTATCACCACCAAGAAAGAGTTAATAAAATCTGATTATTAAATATTGAACCCCCCGTAAATGATGTACCTGAAAAGTGGATCTCATCTACAAAAAAAAATGATCTCTCATTTTGTCCAAATTACAAAAAATTAAACATTTTATAGCCTGTATATACCGTTTAAAAAGCAATACAGCAGTTTCTGCAATACTGAAGATATGCTCCAGCACCAGCTCACCCTGAGCTGTGCAAGGTATTTGATGTTATACTCATTTTAAAGTGGTAGGTTTCCTTTAAGAGTGGTTATAACAAACTTTAAGGGTTTTCACGAGGGGGTTAAAACAATATATTAAGTGTGGGCCAAAAAATTAAACCGTCACAAAGTATTAATTACGAAACTCCAAAGTCTGATACCGCAATTTAGTCCCATATGAGGTTCCCCATAATTGTTTTGGCAAACTGCTGTATGGTAACCCGCCGGGCATAGAAGGGAGGTGCTGCCATTCATGGATGTCACATTTTACAAGGCTAAGGACCCATTTGTATATGAAGTATGCTGATTCCTGGAATACCCCTTTAATTCTATATTCTGCAAAACAAATTACCCCATTTATATGCCTTTTTTTATCATAAAGCTAACACATTAGTTTTGTAGTATGGTGAATGTCCGGGAAAAAAATGCTAAAAACCATAAACAAGAATGACCTTTTTTTTTTTTTTTTTTTGTATCACCACCAAGAACTTATCTTGCAACTCCATTTTGTTTTAACCCATGTGAAACTCTTCAAGGTTAACACACTTCTTAAAGGAAACCTACCACTTTAAAATGGTAGTTATAACCCTCAAATACCTTGCACAAGCTCAGGGTGAGCTGGTGCTGGAGCATATCTTCATTATTTGCAGAAACTGCTGTATTGCTTTTTAAACTGTTTATAGAGAGCCGGTGACATCACCGGCTCTCCGGCACTTCCTAATCAGGTGCACACACGGTCATGCGCATGGTGCGCCAAGCACATATCATGGTGCACCGAAGCATGCTTGGAATATAAAGAATAAAACAGTTTTAAAAGCAATACAGTGGTTTCTGCAAATAATGTAGATATGCTCCAGCTTCAGCTCACCCTGAGCTGGTGCAAGGTATTTGAGGGTTATAACTCCATTTTAAAGTGGTAGGTTTCCTTTAAAGTTGATTTTTTTCACACATTGAGGGGTGTAGTTTCTAAAATGACATAATTTACAGGGTTTTACTGCTATTTAGGCCTCTCCAAGTCACATAAACCTGAGCAGGTACCTCTAAATAAGGGTTTCAGCGATTTTCATAAAAATGAGAAAAATTTCACCCACAATTCTGAAACCTCCTAACAACCTAGAAGAGAGAGGATGCATAAAAAGCCACGCCGATATAAAGCATACATTTGGGAAATGTTGGTGTAGTTTCTAAAATGACATAATTTACAGGGTTTTACTGCTATTTAGGCCTCTCTAAGTCACATAAACCTGAGCAGGTACCTCTAAATAAGGGTTTCGTCGATTTTCATAAAAATTTGAAAAATTGCACCCACAATTCTGAAACCTCCTAACAACCTAGAAGAGAGAGGATGCATAAAAAGCCACGCCGATATAAAGCATACATTTGGGAAATGTTTGTTAGTCATAGAACCCCAGTAACTTTCTATCTGCCTGAAAAGCAGGGCTTTAAAAATGTAATAATTTTTAGAAATTTTTACCCAATTTCCATTTTTTTTCATAGCTAAAGACAAAATATATCATCAAAATGTTTCTATTACTTTGTTCTCTCATCACACATTGTACTTCAATCTCAAAATCCGCTGGATAAGTTAAAGCATTAAAGTTCTAACCTCCTATATTGACGTGGGGCAAATTTTAAAAATCAGGCCTGGTCCTAAAGGTCTAAAATGGCTTGGGCCTGAAGGGGTTAATAGCCTTACAATACCAGACTTGCACATGACACTTGCTGTTGATACAGTACATATGCATAGAAACTCATGGCTAATGTATATTGCTGTATATATGCTTATCATGAGCTTGGAGATATTATTCTACTGTATATATGCTTATCATGAGCTTGGAGATATTATTCTACTTCTTATTTCCCTAACTGTAACAAACAGGTGACTGCACAGTTCATTATCTATCGAAAGCACAAGACGGCGCCGTCTAACCTCCTGGCTCTAGAAGTGGAGCCATTACTTGTGGATGAAGAAGAAACATAGTCTCCGGCCAACCTTCTCCTCTCACTTTTCCATATATATTTGGTTTACATTTTTTATTTGCTTGAAGATCTTTTCATGAAGTTTTTAGACTTCCATATTTTTTCAGGGACCACCAAAGTTTTTTGACCAAACTCACTTTCATTTTTTGTTCTACGAGGATAATCTATTTTCTGTACTGTATGTAATAATCTATAACTATTGCCATGATCATTGCTTGAATTGTGTAAAAGCTGCTTTTAATTTATTTTTGTTTTAGGTTTTTTTTTTTTTGGTCTGTTTATAGGCATTCTGTCCAACTGCCAAAAATTCAGTGTTCCATTACTTTTGAATCATTTTCTGCAAGTGCTCAATGTCTACTTTTATCTTTTAGGCAAGGAGCCCTTGCAGGAAAATATATATCCACCTTCTGTATGTCATGCCTGAATCCATGATTATGTACTGTACCTATAGGGGACTTCCTATTTTCGCCGCCATTACCATATAATACATAGCGTGCCCCCATATACCATATAATACTACATGTGCCGCCATATACCATATATACATACAGTGTGCCACCATATGCCATATAATCACATACATCGTGCCGCCATATACCATATAATACATACACGTGCCGCCATATACAATATAATACATACAGCGTGCCGCCATATACCATATAATACATACAGCGTGCCGCCATATACCATATAATACATACAGCGTGCCGCCATATACAATATAATATACACGTCGCCATCATATAGTATATTTTACATGTTGGCACCTGAATGTACACACATAAATGCATACTGAGTACACTACAGCAAATACACATATTTAAACAGTATTACAAGCATACACACACACACATACATTACCATATACAGAACATACTTAACAAATATATATATACATCCAACATACACAGGCACATCTATACATTCATACCACACATATATACGGTGTGATATATATACACACACACATAATATATATATACACACACACCCACGGGCAGGTACAGTGATGGGTGGGCCGCGGGGGAAGTGCGGCCATGCGGGCAGGTACAGTGATGTTGGCCGCGGGGGGAAGTGCCGCCAGCAGCAGGTACAGTGATGGGTGGGCCGGGGGGGACGTACCACCAGTGGCAGGTACAATATGGGCGGGCCACAGGGGGGAATTGACGGCCGGAGGGCAGGTACATGTGCCGCCGCTGGTGTGAGGGTACTGGCTGGGAATGTGCTGTGCAGGTGGGAGATGTGCTGCCGGAGCACATACCGCGGCCAGGAGACTGACGCCGCTCCTTCGTCCAGCAGAGGTGCGCCGCCTGAGCGAGTATCTTAACTCGCTTCATGGCAGGTGCGCCCCTGTGTACAGCCCCCCAACAATCACTTTTATACATCCCCCAGTAATCCACTATATACAGCCCCCCAGCAATCACTATGTATAGCCTCCTGTAATCACTATAACAGCAGCGTGCCGCCATATACCATATAATACATACAGCGTGCCGCCATATACATATAATACATACAGCGTGCCACCATATACCATATAATACACACAACCTGCAGCCATATACGATATAATACAAACAGAGTGCCCCCATATACCATATAATACATACAGCGTGCCGCCATATACCATATAATACATAAAGCGTGCTGCCATATACCATATAATTCATACAGCGTGCTGCCTTATACCATATAATACATACAGCGTGCCCCCATATATTATATAATACATACAGCGTGCCGCCATATACCATATAATACATACAGCGTGCTGCCATATACCATATAATACATACAGCGTGCAGCCATATACCATATAATACATAAAGCGTGCTGCCATATACCATATTATTCATACAGCGTGCTGCCTTATACCATATAATACATACAGCGTGCCGCCATATAATACATACAGCTGCCACCATATACCATATAATACATACAGCGTGCCGCCATATACCATATAATACATACAGCGTGCCGCCATATAATACATTTTGAATCATTTTCTGCAAGTGCTCAATGTCTACTTTTATCTTTTAGACAAGAAGCCCTTGCAGGAAAATATATATCCACCTTCTGTATGTTATGCCTGAATCCATGATTATGTACTGTACCTATAGGGGACTTCCTATAAACAACACATATGAAAGATGTATGATTATTGGAACACCCTGTTATCCCCAGAATGGCGCTCTCCACTTCACCTCAACGAATGAAGCCATAGTGCACATGTTTTTTTTTCCCTCTTTTTAGACCTTGGGGGAATTCTGGTCATTGCTTTCCTCATATGTGTAGTGCTGTTCCACTCGCACAGAGGCTTTGATCATTCATCAGCTACGCTTGTACAGGTCATGAGTTTTCATGGGGATTTTCCAGTAAACATACATTTGACAAGGATTTACTGGTAAAGTATGAAAAGCTTGATCAGTGATTCCTAGCTCCATGTTATAAAGTTATATTTTGGAAGTTTACATGTATAATAGAGGTAGTAACAACTATTGCTACTCCTTAAAGGGAACCCGTCAGCACCCCAGGCCCACAGACGATACCTTCTAATGTATTATGCACATCCTCCATAGCTGCGCATGCACGAGCTCTCGCAATTGCAGTAGAGTGATGTGAACATTAGTAGTCAGGGATGACACGCAAGATGCTTGGAGTGGGCAGGGCAAACAGCGGTCAGGAGGGGCCAGACTGCCTTGTTGAGCAGCCCAACCTCCTTGACTGCACTTTACAAAAGAATAAAAGCGGATTTCTCATGAATTCTGCAAAGTAGGAATATGCCGGGGACCTCTGGGCAACATGTATAATGCAGAAAAATGTACTGTTTGTGGATTTTTGGGGTTGATGTGCTGACTGGTTCCTTTTTAAACAGGTTTTTCTCTTTTGTAAATCTTCCTTATTTGTCTGAATTGGATATACATATTGGAGTTCGGGGGACATTCAATACTAGTATAACATTTTAAAATAAATGGTCGTTCCAGTTATCAATACAATACACTTGACCCTAACGGCTTATTACTACTTGTCGCATCTTGTTTGCATAATAATTTTCTGAAAAGGTATAGAGTCAGCTCACTCGAAGATCATGCAGCAGCTTCTGGTTAGGTTGGAGCACGGACAACTCTTGTTCCCAGTCCAGCACAAGCAAAAACATGTAGCGGATCCAGCTTTATACAACCATCTATGAATGGTTGTGTGAAGCTGGGTCCGCTACATGTTTTTGCTTGTGCTGGTCATAATAATTTTCATTTTAAAGTTTTGATACTTTTAAGGGTCTTGTGAGATATGGAAAACCATGGCTGCTTCATCATAGAAATCCTGCCACTTTTGCATCTCTGCCGTATCCACCTAAAAGGAGTTGTGGGAAGGAAGCGATGGTGCTTTTGGGAGCTCATAAATTTATTTGAATCGTTAGTTTTCTGTTGAAGAAAATAATTAATCCGACTAAAATGTGTAAAGGTGTTTTGTATATTGTAACCAGGTGAAATTTAGAAATGTAATCTTTGTGTAAATTATTGAACATTTTGTATGTGTGATAATGACTTGAATATGACACTCACTGTTACTGGTCAAATTAATGAGCATCGAAGGAGTTTATTGCGTTTTATTAAATCCTTCAGCAAAATATTGTCAGTGCTTCATCTGTCTACTGTAAAGTTAAAGGGGTTGTCCACTTTCAGCAAATAATGGATATGGTTTGTGTAAGGAAAAGTTATCCAATTTTCCAATATACTTTATTTATGAATTCCACAGTTTTTTAGATCTCTGCTTGTTGTCATTCTATGGAAAGCTTCTATGTTTACTTCCAGTGGATAGAAATCTGGCTAATTGGTATCAGAGAGAGTAATCAGAGCTGTGTGATATAAGAGCCACGCACATGTGTGACTATGGACAGATTTCTATCCACTGGAAATAAACATAAAAGCTTTCTATAGAATGACAGCAAGCAGAGATCTAGAAAATTGATACAGAAAGTAAATTAAAAAATTGTAAAACTCTTCCTTACACAAACCATATCAATTATATGCTGAAAGTGGACAACCCCTTTTAATATTTCTTTACCATGACTTTAACCATTCCATCCTCATGTTCGTTACATCTGACATCTCCATTCTCTTGTTGTATAAAAATTTTCCCTTGTTCAAGAGAAATTAAAATGTGGATTTGTTGAAGATAATGTTTTTCCCTTGCCCTTTTATCCATCCGAGACCATTGGGAACATGGCTTGACCAACGTTTGACAGGGTGCTATAGGTGTGAGGGTTGTATCGTCTGCCCTGGAGTTCAGACCGGGAAAACGTTTAGGAGTAATAACATTGGCAAGACATGCACTATACAGAACTACATTAACGAAGTCCATTCGGGTAGTCTATAAGATCACATGCTCATGCGGTCTGTAGTATATTGAGAAGACATTCCATGAATTCAAATGGGTGAACACCTTAGAGACCTCACGAATGCTAAGGACACCCCAATCTCGAGACATTTCCATAAAGAATATGGAGGGACAGGTCGTCTCTAAAGTTTATGGGGATTGAGCTCGTGTCTCTCCGATGAGGAGGAGGGTTGGAATCTGCTCCTTCTACAGTGAGAATTAAAATGGATGTTTACACTCGATACCGAATGGACTAAACTATCAACAGGGTTATAACTAACCATCTAATGACTGTTTGTAACTCCTGAATATTCAGTGGCATGACACTCCTGAAAATGGTCAGCTATAATCATTACTAGAATTTTTTTTACAAATGTGATCGAATATCTTTAGCAATGATTTGATCTAATTCAGCATTTTGATCTGTTTATATATTTCTCCCCTGCACGGGTCTATACTAAATGATCAATGCCTTACTAAGTTTATCTCCATGTCTGAGTGCTTATCATTCGTGTATGGAAACGCTGTGGTCACTAATCGGACCACTATTGGTCACCTTCCCATTGAACAATAGTATATGCCCCTTAGCATAACGGCCTGGCTAAATGCTAGTCATGTGAACAAATAGTCATGTGATCGTGCATCATAGGAGGCGTGACCAATCATCTCTGTCTACGTTTTCAATATAATGTCTCGGCCACGTATCTCTCTCCACTGAGTGATACATTGTGCTGTGCAGCTTACAATTGCGCTGACAGCTTCTTAACCAGTATTCAGGCAGAGGAGTCCTCCTGAACTGTGAGTGCTTATGCCTGTTTAGCGTAAGACTAACTCGGCAAACTGCAAAGTCAATATTTGCCTAGAAAATTAACTTTTTCCCCCAAAGCACATTTCAACTTCATTGCAGACCTGCCTTAAAAGGATGCTACCACAAAAAATTATGGTGGAGTAGTTCTAGAATTTGAACATAACAGGCTACGTGCCGAGTCCCTAACTTCAGCAACATGAAGATGAGGTATTTACTGCCTTAAAAGGAGCAGCTAACATCGTTTCAGTGATTGCTCTCCACCCCTGTCCTCATCAACAACCACACCTGTGTTACTGGAGCAATCTGTCATGATTAAGTAAGAATCACACCACTGGACACTTTAAAAGGAGGCTGGTGCTTGGCATCATTGTTTCTCTTCTGTTAACCATGGTTATCTCTAAAGAAACATGTGCAGACATCATTGCACTGCACAAAACTGGCTTAACAGGGAAGAGTATCGCAGCTAGAAAGATTGCATCTCAGTCGACAATCTATCGCATCATCAAGGAATTCAAGGAGAGAGGTTCCATTGTTGCCAAAAAGGCTCCAGGGCACCCAAGAAGGACCAGCAAGTGCCAGGACCACCTCTTAAAAGTGTTTAAGCTTTGGGATTGGGCTACCGGCAGTACAGAGCTTGCTCAGGAATGGCAGCAGGCAGGTGTGAGTGCATCTGAACGCACTATGAGACTGTGGAGTCTCTTGGAGCTAGGCCTGGTGTCAAGGAGAGCAGCAAAGAAGCCACTTATCTCCAACATCAGGGACAGACTGATATTCTGCAAAAGGTACAGCGAGTGGACTGCTGAGGACTGGGGTAAAGTAATTTTCTCTGATGAATCCCCTTTCCGATTGTTTGGAACATTTGGAAAACAGCTTGTTTGGAGAAGACAAGGTGAGGGATACCACCAGTCTTGTCTCATGCCAGCTGTAAAGTATCCTGCAACAATTCATGTGTGGGGCGGCTTCTCAGACAAGGGAATCGGCTCACTCACAGTCTTGCCTAAAAACACATCCATGAATAAAGAATGGCACCAGAATGTCCTCCAAGAGCAACTTCCAACCGTCCAAGAGCAGTTTGATGATCAACAATGCCTTTTCCAGCATGATGGAGCACCTTGCCATAAAGCAAAGATCATAACTAAATGGCTCAGGGAACAAAACATAGAGATTTTGTGTCCATGGCCTGGAAACTCCCCAGATCTTAATCCCATTGAGAACTTGTGGTCAATCATCAAGAGACGGGTGGACAAACAAAAAACAACAAATTGTGACAAAAGTACCCTAGGGAGTCTGAAAAATAGTAAAAATAAAAGTAAAAAAAAATTGTAATAAAAAAACCTAAAAATTCAAATCCCCCCCCCCCTTTCCCTAGAACTGATATAAATATTAATAAACAGTAAAAATCATAAACACTAAATATAATAAGTTTTTCACTGTGTTTAACCCCATATGGAAAATAATGCCCAAAGTCAAAATTGCCACTTTTATGCCTTTTGAAAAATATTTTAAAAAATCAATAAAAAGTGATCAAAAGGTAGCAGTCCTGAAAATGATGGCAATGAAAACATCACAGCTCTGTACACCGAAGTATGAAAAAGTTATTGGGTGCCAGAAAATGGCCAAATCCAAAAAAAAATTTGTACCAGAGGTTTTAATTTTTGTAAATGAATGAAAACATTATAAAACCTATACAAATTTGGTATAGCCATAATCGTATCGACCCAAAGAATAAAGTAGACATGTCATTTGGGGCGCATAGTGAAAGCTGTAAAATCCAAGCCCATTTTCACTGCAATAGGAATTTTTTTTCCTGCTTCCCAGTACACGGCATGGAATATTAAATACTGTCACTATGAAGTGCAATTTGTTATGCAGAAAATAAGCCATCACAGAGTTCTTTACGTGTAAAAATAATAAAGTTATAGATTTTTGAAGGTGGGGAGTGAAAAATAGAAATGAAAAACAAAAAAAAGGCCAGGTGGTTATTTTCCTCTTGTATTGCATGTGGTCCTAAGTGAAGGTAATCGCTGTGTTTAAAAGATTATAGGAAAGAATACTGATGCGAGCGTTGGGATTATCATACAGATTACCCTACAGACCTTTAGCCTTGATGTGAAAGTGGATTGCACATTTAGCCCTGCAAATGGAGCGTGTTTCTTGTTTGTATTTGAATCTATTCCACCATCCACTAGATCCTCTGAAGTTGATCTAGTCCGGAACAAAGTAGAAAAATAGAGGATTTTCTGATAGTTTTTATTTGATGAGCTGTTTGTTGAACAACAACACGTAAAAAAACCAATATCCTCCTAAACTAGTCATTCTGAAAATATTAGTTATCAAGAATTTTGGGTGCTATGACTATCTGCCTGGAAGGCAAAACATTTCAAACTTTGAACAATGAAGAATTTTTCTGAATGTTTGTCAAATTCCATTTTTTTCAGAATGAAACTTAAAACTTATTATCGGGTATACTCAAGTATAAGCCGAGGTACCTAATTTTACCACTAAAAACTGTGAAAATCTATTGACTCAAGTATAAGCCTAGGGTGGGAAATGCATTGGTCACAGCCTCCCCAGTACATAGCCAGCAAGTCTCCTGTAGTATATAGTCTGCCAGCCCCCTCTTTAGTATATAGCCTGCCAGCCTCCTTTAGTATATAGCCTGCAAGCCCCTTGAAGTATATAGCTAGCCCCCTGTAGTGTAAAGATTGCCCATAAAATAAAAATAAACTGAGTACTCACAATTCCGCTGCCCCGGGCAGCTCCTCTTCTCTTCGTGTGCTTCATGTGCTCGGTTGTCACAGTTGCAGCTGACAGCGTCGGCCAGGCCGTGCACAGATCTGTCGCGGACCTGCAGCCAGCATGAAGAAAGAAAATCACCCTCACCCGCACACATGAAGATAAAAGTGGAGCTCCCCGGTCCTCGGAATGTACCCGAGTATAAGCCAAGTGGGGAATTTTCAACACAAAAATTGAATATAAGCCGAGTTTTCAGCACAAGTATATACGGTACTCAAATTTTTCAAACAACATGAAGTGCAATGTGTCATGGGAAAACGATCTCAAAGTCACCTGGGTCACCTAAAAATAGAGTCTGGTCATTCAACTGAAAACAAGCGTTGGTAACAAGGGGTAAAAGCAAGTACTGTCATTTTCGGCCAAAAATGGCAGAAAAAGTGCGGGTGAATCTGTTTAAGATCCGGATTCATGCTTCTGTGAATTCAACCTGAATCATTCCAACACAAAATTTCTGTTCAAGGAATTAGACAGGGCTAATGTCTAAAAAAATACAGAAATATTAAATGCAATTGCTCTTAATGTTATGCATGTAATAAGAGATGTTATGAAAAGTGGTTTGTCCCGTTTTACAATTTTTTTTTTTTCAATTTAGAATTGAAATCTGTGGTTTTCCTGTGATATCCACAATCAATCAGTATCACTCTATAAGGTCGAAGTTCAAAACTGAGGTTAGGTCAAAGATCAAGTGTCAGCTCTTCACATATTCTTATAATGCATCTTTTGGGGTTTGCTTATTTGTATTTATTTGACTTGTCATAGTAGAACTGTTTTGGTTAACTCTTCCTAAATATCCAGTATAGGTCTTACCATTTTATGTAATACTATTTAAAATATAGTAATTTTTAATTTGGCAATGCTGGCAGATCCCCTCTAATATTAGATTATTGAGTTATGGACTATGTTTTATCATCCGCTGGATAAAGGTAACAATTAGGGGACATGATGATCCCTAAAGAATATTAAACAGAACCCATTACAATTCTCATTGATTGAACTAATACAAACATATAGGAATAAATTTAAGTAATACATTATGTATTTTGGAACCTTAGTTGAACACAAAAATTTAAGTTATAATCCACTACTTATCCGACACAGAAGTCTCTACCGCTAGTGTTTGTTCATAGGTTACCAGCACATGGCCTCACTGGCACCAATGCACAGCAACATTTTTGTATTGTTTACCCTCCCCCCTTTCTTTATAGCTGCCATACATATTGGCTTGTTCATTACAATGTAATGTTTACAGACATCTATACAAGTTTCTGAAAAGTATAGTTACTTATTGGAAACATTTTATGTTCTATTTACACGGCACCTAATAATCTAGTGATTGGTACTTGTCCTTTAGGAAATCTTCCATCAAAATCAAGCATTATCAACCAAATTTTAAAGGATATCTACCACCAGAATGGTAGATTGTCCCTACTCACATGCCCGTTACCTTAGGGGTACTGTACACCGTTTTCTTATTTATTTCAAGCTTCTGTTAGATTTGGAATTCAACACCATATTTAGTATTCACTGCTCTTCCCTGCTCGTCCCTCCCACTAGCACGACAGACAGTCGGTGATGTCAACTGGCTGTCTGCAAGTCTTGCGCATGCATAGTAACACTTTCCTTGTGCAGCCAGCTGGCGACCAGTGCGGCTGCGCAACGAAACCTGGCTTGTATCCAGCCAGCTGTGCAAGCACAATGTACTGCGCATGCGCAAGACTTGCAGACTGCCAGTTGACTGTCCATAGTGATGTGATGGACACGCAGGTGCACAAGCCGTTATTATCACACAACTCCTATTACTCTCTGAGATAATAACAGCTCCTGCACCTGCATGTCCATCACAAGACCAGGCAGGTCTGGAAGTAAACATAGAAGCTTTCTATAGAAGAACAGCAAGCAGAGATAAAAAAAAAAAACGCGAGGAATTGATACAGAAAGTATATTAAAAAACTGGCAAACTTTTCCACAAACCATATTAATTACTTGGGGAAAGTGGACAACCTTTTAACGATAACCATGAACTCATTGTCACTGCTTTTAAAAAATCTATGCATATCTCCATGACTCTACCTTTAGCAAATGACAACTCAAAGCATTATTATTATCTAAATTCCTGTGTCATACTTCCATGTAACTTATCTTTTTACCACTAGGTGGCAGGATTGTAGTTCTAAATGAGAATTCTTTAGCATGCAGCAGCAGTTGAAAGTCATAAGTCCCAGGAAAGCATTGGAAGGTTTACAACTTCATAAAACTTTGTATTGCCTTGAAACAAGATTCTATAGCAATTTGTCATATGAGTTTTATAGGTCAGTGTAACAGTAATGATTATTACATATGAAATGAAGGAGTGTTACAGAACAACATTGCTGCACATGGGGATTTCACACTTTTTCACAGATGTTGTATTAGTGTGGATTACACTTTTTTTTTTGATACTTGGATCTCAAAAAAAATTGATAATTGAAATAGATGCATCTTACCGGTCTCACTGTGGCGTCCATAAACATGTCCATTCTATAAGATGGCAACGACTACTCATGTACACATGGTAGTTGTATAGTAGGATATATCAAAGCGATCAGTAAACACTCTCACTGACCCCTGTGAGATTAGTAAGGGCAGTACCTTTTTCTCTTGCCCTATGAAAGAAAGACACCCTCATCCCCCCACCCTGATGCGTTTCTTCCCAAAAGGGATTCTTCAGTGGGTATATCATGGAATGCCAACATAATTCACAAAATGCTATTAACACTGGCAATTCCCAGTGAGGGCTTACCGGGAGGGTGGACCCAGATGTGGGAGGCTGGCTTATGATCGCCAAGTGGTCCAGTAGAGATGAATACCACACACTCAGTATGAGATGAAATAGTGGTATAAAATATTACAATATAATATGTTGTATTTATTTAATAATAATTAAACTTGTTTTAGCTATTTTATTTGCAGAAAAACTTCATTAAGGAAAGCTAATTTTCTGTGACTCTGCATCTTCTTTCTCCTGTAGTGAGCAGTCCCATAGACATAGCATAGATGTAAGGAAAGGAAGCTCTTTAACTCTTTCCATACCTAGAGAATATTTCTCTTGATGGTTCAACTCTGTGATGAGATTAGACTATCCAAGGACTGCTCTAGAAAGTAATTAGACACTTTTTCAAGTTGCTTTAGTGGATACAGGACAGAAAGCTGATTCAAACAATCTGCTTAAATAAGGAAGAAAGGCAGAGGAAAAAGAAGGACATAGGAACATTTTTATTTGATGAAGTATATTTTAAACTTTACTATTATCATCTGCACTATTGATTTATGAAATTCTGTTAAAAGTTTAGTTATGCTTTAATTTAGCACATGAATATTGTAAAATGAGTATAAAAATCTGTATTTTAGAATTATGTTAAGTGATAAATTCTAAATTAAAGGACTATGTCATCATTGAATCATATCCTTGCTCATCTAGCACATAACCTTGGTCATTTACATGTTAGTAGAATATTAGTATATTTCATAGTCCGGACCTCATCACTCATCTTAAATGACAGATAAAAACTAGAGTCTTTCCTGCTATAGAGTGAAGTCTATAGGAGTCTTTCCTGCTATAGAGTGAAGTCTATAGGAGTCTTTCCTGCTATAGAGTGAAGTCTATAGGATAACACCTGGGGAACCAGAATTGTTCATACTGTGGGCAATTCGGCCGGTCATGGGACCCCTCTAAATTGCCCACTTTTGTCTGGCCCTGTAAATAACCCTTAGGCAGTATCAAATAGAGCAGATGGAGCAATGGGAGATCTCTGATGCATGATACCTCATAAAAAGTGGGCCTCAGTTTTTTGAATTCTTTTGATCCAGTCACCTCCCCTCTCTGGGTATGGCATTAAAATATCTATAAATCATAGTACCTTGGGATTCACTCTATGTATCGCTTGCATGTCGAATGTCTTCCAGATGCTCTGAAGCTTCCAATATGTTTTCCCACATATTCAAGACCACAGTCATACATGACCTTATAGATTGCTCCCATTTATAGGACACTTGTCTTCAAAACACATTGACCTGCCTTTACAAATCGTGTTGGCTGTATAATCTTTTAAATCCAAATAAAGCATCTGCATTGAAATGTTCCTTGGAATCTCCGGTGAGTGCCGATGTTTCTCTTTTCCTCTGATTGTGTCCGATGGCTGGGTCTAGAATATTGTTGTGCACCTGAAGGATCAAGGATCTGCAGTATTGGGTATTTGTCAAATTGGTTGGGCTGGCTATATTACCTTTGGGTGATTGTTTTGGACATATATCACAGTACCTTGGGATTCCCTCTATGCACTTGATGCACATGTCGTGCTATGAGTGTATTGCGTGCATGCCGAATGTCTCCTAGATGTTCACCCACTCTCCCCTAAAGCTCCTTTATATTCAAGGCTACAGATACATGTGGTCTTTTAGATTTAGCCCATAGATAGTTTATTTATAGTTCTTTATGACAAAGGTCTCATTAATCACATTACTGTGGAAGATCTTGGAGATCTGAATATAGGAGAATGCTACACAGTCCCCCCGCATCTAAAACGCCCTAAGGGTTTGCAGTCTAACCAGGTGCCCCTGGGTTTGGGTGCATAAAATAATCTGTACCAATCTGTCTCCGATGGTCCCACTATTTCCCTGATATCTTCATCCATTGAGGGGATCAGCCAATGATATTGCAGGGTTGCTATCTGCGCCATTGTCAAATGCCGTAATGAGTCTCCTCATTTGGAGAGTCTCCTCCTTTGGCGCTCTCAAACCCTTCATGCTGGTTAAACTTTAATGCATGCTAAAAGGCAGTTCTAAACACATAACATCAGGATAGCCTCTCTATGTAAATCGTTGTCGCAAATCACTAGCTCCAGACTTAAATTCTTGGCTCATGCTACAATTCCTTCTAGCTCTTAAATATTGACCATTTGGAATACCCTTCCTAAGGGGAAGAGGATGATGATTCTCCCATCTGAGCAGGTAATTGGTAGCAGTGTCCCGTCCCCTGTTCCACTTAATAGGGGATCAAGAAAAGCAAGTCTCATAGGGTCTAACACATACAGAAATTTTAGACCAATATGATTATCATTCAGACTCTTGACAAAATGCACAAATTTCTCTCAATTTCCTCTTCATAGTACAAAGCTATCATCTGTATCAGGGGAAAATTTCAGCCCTTGCAAGGTCTGGGTAGGGTGTATCCCCAAACAACACTGTTTTCTCCCACCATCCAAGGAGCAAATTAGCATATGTGGGAGCACTAGGGCTCCCCATTGCTGTGCCCCTGAGTAGATCTTGTCGTTAACATCACTAGATGTTTAAGAAGTTGATGTTGTATCTCCAATATATATTGGAAAGGACAACACAAAGATCCCTTGTGCACTTTAGGAAGTGCATAGAATGTGGTAGAAAATTTAGGAAACATAAATTCATATTTTGCATCGCTCAGAAGTCTCTTGCTATTGGCTTCTGCAAGAAACTTCTCCAATTCATTAAAAAACCTATTAGTGGGATTTCATAACTGCTCCTATTGTTAACAGATCAAGGCACATCCTTTAATATCCAACAGTACTACTAAACCTGTCCCAGTGCTGGGATCCATTTCCTTTTACAAGCTTGTGCTTTGTTGGGGTCCAAACAGCATAGGAAGACTTCCAGGGTGAGCTGTATGGGACTTTTTCTTTTTATATATGACATCTTCAGCCTAAAGCATGTCATCAGGTATGGAGTTCTACCTTTTCAGGATTTCTGCTTGCTGTCAGTAAATTTGAACATGCTTACAGTAATTATAGCCAGAGGTTGAAACCTTGTACAAACAGAATACTTTTCACAGTTTATAGTTACAGCTATAATTCTTTATTTCTAAAGCACATATAATCTTCTTCTATGTGGGATTATTACTGGATTATATTACCATTTGCAGTTCACGTCTGTGTTAAGAACTAACAATTCAGTAACAAAGTTTAAAACCAAGTTAAAGTTTAGCTATAAATGGGCCATAAAGTTATCTTATCGCAAGGAATATCACCTAAACATAACTGTGTTTCTTGATAAATGCAGTCTATGTTTTGTTATCATATAACTGGATACAGTTTATTATTCCAGTTCCATATCATAAAACATGTTATAAAGATATGAAGAGTTTCATGCTACCTGTGTGCTAACCTTGATATTTTTGTTGTGATTGTGGTTAGAGGGAGCCTCAGGAGGCAGAACCCCACTGATCTGATATTTAGGACCTTCCCTTTTATTAAACTGCAGGAATCAGTAGACCAATACATGCATATGAGGAGAAACACAGTTTCTGGTAATAATTTTCAAATACATTTTTTCTCCGCAAACTATATCCCTGGTTTGTTTCCTCTTAAAACCATTTGGTAGAAACCTATCTGCTCCCTCTATCCTCTCCACATAGTTTCTATGTAATCTGGCACTACATTGAGCATCTGTCCATCCAGCTAGCAAGATGGATTTCAACAAAGATTTAGGAGTTAAAAGTAGATAAGGAAACATTAAAGGGGTTTTCCCATGAATTAAAGTCGGGCCCTTGCGCATGACCGTTCTGCTCCAATAATCTCTATGAAGCTGACTGAGGTCGGCAATTTCCGTCAGCTCCATAGAGATTAATGGAGCAGAATGGTCATGCGCGGCCGTCTGCTCCATTAGTCTGAGGAGCAGCGAGGGGTCCTTCGGTTTTGCGATCTGTGGTGGTCAGAGCACTGAGACCCCCACTGATCATCAAGTTAGTTACTCCGTAGATAGGGCCTAACTTCAGTTTGTGGGAAAACCCCTTTAAGTATGAAAAGTGGCAAGGAGAAAAATAGGTACTTTGATCACATATAACAGAGTTTCTTGCCTTTACTTGCACTATTGATATAGAATATATGCTTAGTTTTTTTCAGTGCAGTAACCATTTAAAGGTGTTGGAAACTTAAAAAAATATGTTTGTTTTGGGTATCCAAACCCAAAAACCTGCTACTGATGCTAAAATGATTAAGGGTGTTAACCCTTTATATGCCATCTGCGTTCCATCTGCATTTAAATACACTTAAATGTCGTCAACAACTGCATACCTGCCAGCACCAATAACAGTTTTTACCATCAGGATAGAGCCCAAAAGCCGGACCGAAACTTCTGGCTGAAGGCTGGGTTTGGGTTCAGCTCATCCCTAGATGGACACCATTTCCAAATTTTACAAAAGTAGGTACAATTCTCTAATACTGTTCTCAGTATTGTACCTGGTAAACTTTGGCCTTCAGTATGAAGAGCCTTTAAGACAGTTTTATATAATGATGTGAACTGCATATACAGTGTCATTGGACTTCAGCTATGGCTGTTAAGGCCATGTTGTCTAGAGACTGCTTTATATTGCTGCCATGATACTAGTCCATACACTACATTAGTGGGCAGCCGTCATAGTTGGCAGCACATTACTGGAAGATTCATCATATAATTAGGTAAATTGATTTGACATGTTTGTGTTCCACTATTGGAAAATTGATGTGAATAATCACTAAATCAATTTTGCCTCTTTATCACTGTGTTCTAGTAAGTAATGCTGACCACACATTCCTCTTATCACTACACTCCTTTATGTAAAATGGATATACTATACGTATATCTGTACTTCCGAAAAGTGGCCAAAATAATCACTATTAGCAGCCAGGAGAGTATCGTACATGGATCACAAGGAAACTTTTTTTTTTTCTTTTTGACCTGTTTATTTGATAAAATACAAAAAAACCAAGCAATGTTAATTGTTGGCACTGATGCATTAATGTTTATTAGATCGGTGCTGAAATATTGTGTACATGATATATCTCCTCCCAAGGAACGCACAGGCTAATATTTATATGAAGAAAACAATATCCTCCGCAGTCAGCAGTCCTTTCTCTGGTCATACGATATTCATATAGTAAAGGGCTTCTGACAATGATGGATCTTCTCAGGAAACTTCATTGAGCTTGATTGAGTTTGTATTTCCACTTCCCAGTATTTCCCTGTGTTTTCACGTTGTTAATGTGACCTTATTTTGACTCCTTGAAAACTAGAATTGTTACTTTTTTCCTATTATATTGTTTTAACTGTTTCTATCTATCTCATGTCTATAATAATACTAATATAAACTCCGCTCAGTTTACTCCTCATCAGCTATGATAGTTCTGGTAGTAAAAGCAATGCAAAAATGTTTCCTCAATCTACGTTCATTGTTGTTTTTGTGTAACAGATGATTTTAATTTTAATTTACAAATCTAGGTGTTCCCTGACCCAGCATATTGCAGGGTCTCCGGTGAGAAGCTTCACTCCATTAAGAAGCATCATTTACTTACTTACGTTCCCCCAAATATATCTCTAGTTAAGATTTAGTTTAGAGTCATACATACATATTTTTTTAAAGAAAACCTACCATTTAAATCAACCCACCCAAAATAAAAACTTTTAAAAACTATGATGAAATAGAATTGCCCTTATCCCTAAATGGTTCCTTTCTGTGACTACATTGTTAAAAAACTAGTTTGTAAACTTATATGCAACTCCCTTGATGTGAGTCCAGTTATATTAATGGAGTCCTGCATATTACATTTTACTTGCACTGCCCTCCCTCCTTGTTTCTGATTGACAGGTCTCACTGCTAGGACATGCTGCTGAATCTCAAAGTTGATTTTATATTTACACAAGGGAAACCATTTTTAGCTAAAAGAAGGGTATCATTTACTTAATAGGGCTTTATAGGAACTTGTCACTAGCTATATTTGTGAAAAATGTGATGAGAGCTTCCCTTTATAATAATATAGCGCACACAGATTACGTAGCGCTGCACAGAGCTTGCCAGATTGGTCCCTGTCCCCATGGGGCTCACAATCTAAACAACTTACCAGTATGTTTTGGAGTATGGGAGGACCCGGAGGACCCGAAGGAAACCCACGCAAACACAGAGAGAACATGCAAACTCTTTGCAGATGTTGAACCCAGCGCTGCAAGGTCTTGGTGCTAACCACTAAGCCACCATGCTGACCTTTAAATTTTGGATAAAATGGATATCAGCTGAACCAGGTACACAAAGAGGGTTTAGTCCATACTTTTTACATGATGGGTAATGGTAAGTAGTGATAGATAGTATGTCCCTACCTCTGTGCTTTATTCCCATGATGCATCAGGAGAGAATCCCAAGGACAGCTGAGATTGTACCATCGCTTGTTTGGAGGAGAATGTGATAATCCATTTAACAATATGCTCCTACTGAGTCTGAGTTGAAAAGAGTACAGCCAGGAGGATACATTGACATCTCAATTATGGTAACGGTGTAACATATAACCATTAATAGCTGGGATAGGAGCCTCTGCTCCCCCTGTAGAGAGCCTGTGTCTGCTCCAGGTTGTTGCATCATCAGGGAGTTACTGAGACCTCTGGTTGGATACTTGGATTATTACTAAAGTAACCAGCAAAACAATGCACAACAATAATGCATTCTGTATCTGAGAACTTTGAACATTTATATGACCTTCTCCCTAAAACATTGCCACTCTTGGAAAATGTTGGGAACTGATTCTTACATTTTTTACATTACATAAAATCCAAGCACAAAAACCTTTGAAAATATTGTCTGGGAAAATTTTATATGGCTGAGAGGGCTATATAAATAATAGACCTCTTATCCCTCCTCCGTTCACCTAGAGTGCCACATCACTGCCAGTCTCTGTCTGACACTAGCCATGCATTTGCTGTAACATGAACACAGCAGTGGCCGGGGAGACACCACAAACAGGGACCCTGCAGTGACGGAGTGAATGTGAGTGCCGGAGCAGGAGAGTATAAGTGGTTTATTGTTTTTACAGTCCCTCTTTCATTTTACACAAGATCCTTTTCCTTTTAAATTGTATTTAGTAATTTTAAAATTAAATATACAGTGTTCACTACAACATGTGATTGTGAGGTTTAGCCGCTGCCTATTAGGTGGTGAAACATGTTTGAGGAGTTCCCATGTTTTTAGGTTTTAATACTCCAAGGCAGGGATAGTGAAGTTTGTATTCCCTGGTGATCTGCAGACATTTGGGAGATAGCAACCCAGCATATACATCAATGTATATTCCATAGTAAGGAAACTTAGATCATTGCGTCTTCTATCTGGCTCACCTGAGAAGCCTAGCCTTGGGGTCAGATAAGAGCTAATAGCTCGACCTCATACACAATATATAGCAATTCATAAACCGCAATGATGCCGGACCATAAATCAATTATGTAAATTCTTCACATCAGATTGCTGTCAATAGGGTGCTATCTTTTCTGTTCAATAAACTCTATTGAAATTGACAAATGACAAGGTTCATAGCAATATCGGTGAATCAAGTACAAACTACAACATGAATATGAATAGCCTCTTCATGAAAAGAACAATTAGTGGTGTAATAAAGACCATCTCTATTTGATGATAGATGCATGTGAAAAATGTTGTAAAGGACCATATCTCTAATTAACAGAAACTAATAGCGTTAACCACATTAAACACATAAGACGAATGTGTACCGGGAAAAGCACATTGGGGTTGATGGGGGGTTATAGCTTTTAACTTCCATTCACATGTGGTATTGAGCACTGTATAATAAGTTTTTTAAATGACTAAGTAGAAGTTATATTTCAAGTGAAAAGGTTATTGGGTAAAAATAGAAGTCTTTATGCCCTAAACATGTCAGACGATACTTTCCAGTATCCTGAATCCATTTCACCTTATAAAAAATGTGCAACTGCTCTTTATCCCTATTTAACCCTCTAATGACCAATTGTTGGTACCCAAATGTCCAGGTCAATTTTTGCAGTTGTGTTCCGCTTTTTTTTTTTAAGTGAACCTTTTCCAAAATATATCTATCTACAGATACAGAGTATGCATGTACTTCTGCAAACTATTGGCTCTGTCTCCCTGCAGTTACGTCTTCATTTTGCCATCAGCAGACAGACTAGAGAGGGGCACACTTCAAACGGTTATATGTTCTGTTCTGACCTGTGGCACCTGGAAACAACGTCCTGCTGTCATATTAAAGAGGAGAATCTCCCCTTTTATATTGTTTTCCGACGTATAACAGAACCAAAGATATTTGTTCAAGATACAATTGGGAATGAAAAGATATATATAAGAACAGATTTTTTTTTTACTGCAACCTTAACAGTGGATATCTCGTTTCTGAAACGCCTAGATATACTGCATCTATAGTAGATTATACTCTTTAATACAACACCAGAACTGTGTTTCTGGATTCCGCAGTGCACAAGATATAGATCTTTGAATTGGGCCTTTGTCATGACGTCTATACACATGCTTTCTGCACAGGTATTGGGCAGTTATTACGTGTATAGCCACATGCCAGTCATGAAGGTGTTAAATAAAGAGGGTTGCACTGCATTATCAGACACAACATATAGAGAAGAGCTTAGAAAGAAAAGACTACATGTTTTCTAAGCAGATAAACCCTTTTCGGCCTCTTTAGGTTATATATGAATTTCATTGTTTTTTCTTCCATTCACAGTGAAATGTGCAGAAGGTTTTGAATGTTTTTCCAGAACTTTAAGTTCAGAGTTTTCCAGTTTCGGTGACTGTTGAATCAGCTCTTTGCTCTAGAAAAGAAAACAAATGGCATAAAATGAATTATCTGTGCTATTGGGAAATGCTCAGGTGCAGCTCATACAATATTAAAAGTCTTAAGTGCTACAGCTAAACATTGCAAAGAAATAAGTTACGGACCATTCCACTGTAAACACCTCTCTCAATAAAGTTTTATGGTAGTCTTTTTAGTGCAATAGCCTATGAAGTCATAATGTGTTTCAGTGGGAAACATGATTTCACTGCACTTACTGGTCATAATGCCAGGTAACCAGCATAATAATTTATACAGCAGAATTCCGACATCGGCATTGTTAAGCCCATAACATAAACAATACAGATGGATATTACGAAACACAGCTATTAATAGTAAGGAAGTGGATATGCACATTATGGTGTTAATATTTTATATTTTATTCATTTTATTATCTAAACTTATTGGACTGGAATCTGGCTTCATGAGATCCGGGAAATGCAGGCCCAGCCAAACCAATATCACAGTCTGGACTGCAATAAAATTGGGCTTTGTAGTTTACTGATATATGTCCTTGTGTATTTCAATCTGTATGGCTGTGTTTTTAAAAAGCCAGTAAAAAAAATCAATTAAAAAAAACTTTTTGGGACTATTTCAGATATTTGTGAGAACCATACCATAGGAAAGTAGTAAAAGAGCCAATCACTAGGATAGAAGTTAAAAGGAAGCATATGCCCGGGTGCAATGCCACTATTACAAATGCCATGTATGGAGTTCGGTGCTTGCACAGTATGCATGGAGGCAAGGTCCTAACTAGTAGAGGAAGGGAACCATAGCAGGCTTTTGAATAGGGACCCCTATTCCTTAAAAATTATACATCTGTACACTCACACATGCTTATAAAATCACACATTTATAGAAAAACTCACATATACATTCAGGGCCGGATTAAGGTTGGTGGGGGCCCCCATTGAATGTAGTCCAGACAGGGAACAGCAAACACTATTTACAGCCCCCCATCAATAACTATATACTTCCCCAAGTAATCACTGTATACAGCCCTCAGTACTGACTATATACAGCCCCCCCAGCAATCACTGTATACAACCCCTCCGCCCCCAGTAGTCACTATATACAGCCCCCCAGCAAGCACTATATATGGCCCCCAGCAATCAATATATACAGCCCTCCAGCAATCTCTATATACAGCCCCCTAGCAATCTCTATATACAGCCCCCCAGCAATCACTACATACATCCCCCAGTAATCACTATATACAGCCATGGGTGAACCTAGCCTTTCTGCTGCCTAAGGTGAGCTATAGAAAGACACCCCTCCCCCCACTCAATGTAATATATCAAGGAGTGTCAGGACCAGACCCAATCAGATTGGTTTAATGTAAAAATAAAGCAATGCAAAATACATAGAGCATCCCTCCATGTACTATATTTTAAACACAGCAAGCTACTATAAAGAACAAAATACATACAACAATCCGTCATATACCATAAAATACATACAGCGTGCTGCCATATACCGTATAATACATACAGCGTGCCGCCATATACCATATAATACATACTAGGTTTGCAGTCTAACCAGTGCCCCTGTGTTGGGTGCATAAAATAATCTGTACCAATCTGTCTCCGATGGTCCCACTATTTCCCTGATATCTTCATCCATTGAGGGGATCAGCCAATGATATTGCAGGGTTGCTATCTGCGCAATTGTGAAATGCCGTATGAGTCTCCTCATTTGGAGGTCTCCTCCTTTGGCGCTCTCAAACCCTTCATGCTGGTTAACTTTAATGTCATGCTAAAAGGCATTTCTAAACACATAACATCAGGATAGCCTCTCTATGTAATCGTTGTCGCAATCACTAGCTCCAGACTTAAATCTTGGCTCATGCTACAATTCCTTCTAGCTCTTAAATATTTGACCATTTGGAATACCCTTCCTAAGGGAAAGGATGATGATTCTCCATCTGAGCAGGTAATTGGTAGCAGTGTCCTGTCCCCTTTCCACTTAATAGGGATCAAGAAAGGCAAGTCCATAGGGTCTAACACATACAGAATTTTTAGACCATATTGATTATCATTCAGACTCTTGACAATGCACAAATTTCTCTCAATTTCCTCTTCATATACAAAGCTATCATCTGTATCAGGGGAAATTTCAGCCCTTGCAAGGTCTGGGTAGGTGTATCCCCAACAACACTGTTTTCTCCCACCATCCAAGGAGCAATTAGCATATGTGGGAGCACTAGGGCTCCCATTGCTGTGCCCCTGAGTAGATCTTGTCGTAACATCACTAGATGTTTAAGAAGTTGATGTGGTATCTCCAATATATATTGAAAGGACACACAAGTTCCCTTGTCACTTTAGGAAGTGCATAGTGTGGTAGAAAATTTAGGAAACATAAATTCATATTTTGCATCGCTCAAAGTCTCTTGCTATTTCTTCTGCAAGAAACTTCTCCAATTCATTAAAAAACCATATAGTGGGATTTAATACTGCTCCTCTATTGTTAACAGATCAAGGCACATCCTTTAACCCCATAGCGCAATAAGACGTACCCTTACTCTTACTGCGCATGGGAGTAGAAGGGCTCACAGGCTGAGCCTCTTCATACTCACCGGCATTCTCATAATGAAGCAAACGCCCGTCGCTAACACCCGATCGCGGTGTTAACCCTTTGATTGCCGCCGCAAAGCTGCCGGCGCATTAAAAGCCGGCGGCGCATGGGCGCCGCCATCTTGGCTCGATCGTCACTCCCCGTGACGTCACCGGGGAGCGGCGATCCGTTGCCATGACAGCCTGGATCACACAAAGATCCCAGCTGTCATGATCGAGGCTATCTATTATAATGTGCGATCTGCACATTATAATAGATGTATGCAAATCCCATAGTATGCCACTGTCGTATGGCATTGTATGGTAGGATCAATCAGACAACCTAGGGTTAAAGTACCCTAGGAGTCTGTAAATATTAAAAAAAAAAAAATAAAAAAAGTAAAAAAAAATTATATTAAAAAACATAAAATTCAATCACCCCCCTTTCCCTAGAACTGATATAAATAAATAAAAGTAAAAATCATAATATTGCCGTGTCCGAAATGCCCGATCTATCAAATATAATAACCGTTTTTCACTGCGTTAACCCCGTAGCGGAAAATAGCGCCCGAAGTCGCAAATGGCATTTTTTGCCATTTTGAAAATAATAAAATTCATAAAAAGTGATCAAATGTCGAACAGCCTAAAAATAGAAGCATTGAAACGTCATCAGAAGTCGCAAAATGATACCACCACACAGCTCCGTACACCAAAGTATAAAAAGTTATTAGCGCAAGACACGGCAAAAATGAAGAATTTTTTTTCTGTACAGAGTTTTTTAATTTTTGTAAATGTATGAAAACATTATAAAACCTATACAATTTGGTATCCCGTGATCGTATTGACCCAATGAATGAAATAGACATGTCATTTGGTGCACAGTGAAAGCTGTAACCAAAGCCCACAAAATTGCGCAAATGTGTTTTTTCATCATTTTCACTGCATTTAGAATTTTTTTCCCGCTTCCCGTACCGCGGCATGGAATATTTAATACCATCACTACGATGCAATTTGTTACGCAGAAAATAAGCCATCACACAGCTCTGTACTGGAAATAAAAAAGTTATAGATTTTGAAGGTGGGGAGTGAAAATAAAACGCAAAAACGAAAAAGGGCCTGGTCCTTAAGGGGTTAATATCCAACAGTACTACTAAACCTGTCCCAGTGCTGGGATCCATTTCCTTTTACAAGCTTGTGCTTTGTTGGGGTCCAAACAGCATAGGAAGACTTCCAGGTGAGCTGTATGGGACTTTTTCTTTTATATATGACATCTTCAGCCTAAAGCATGTCATTAGGTATGGAGTTCTACCTTTTCAGGATTTCTGCTTGCTGTCAGTAATTTGAACATGCTTCAGTAATTAAAGCCAGAGGTTGAAACTTGTACAAACAGAATCCTTTTTCACAGTTATAGTACAGCTATAATCTTTATTTCTAAGCACATATAATCTTCTTCTATGTGGGATTATTACTGGATTATATTACCATTTGCAGTTCACGTCTGTGTAAGACTAACATTCTGTCAAAAGTGTTAAACCAGTTAAAGTTTAGCTATAATGGGCCAAAAGTTTTCTTATCGCTAGGAATATCACCTAAACATAACTGTGTTTCTGATAAATGCAGCTATGTTTTGTTATCATATAACGGAATCAGTTTATTTCCAGTTCATATCATAAAACATGTTATAAGATATGAAGGTTCATGCTACCTGTGTGCACCTTGATATTTTTGTTGTGATTGTGGTTAGGAGGGAGCCTCAGGAGGCAGAACCCACTGATCTGATATTTAGGACCTTCCCTTTTATCTGCAGGAATCAGTAACCAATACATGCATATGAGAGAAACACAGTTTCTGGAATAATTTTCAAATACATTTTTTTCTCCGCAAACTATTCCCTGGTTTGTTTCCTCTTAAAACCATTTGGTGGAAACCTATCTGCTTCCTCTATCCTCTCCACATAGTTTCTATGTAATCTGGCACTACATTGAGCATCTGTCCATCCAGCTAGCAAGATGGATTTCCAAAGATTTAGGAGTTAAAGTATATAGGAAACCTTAAAGGGTTTTCCCATGAATTAAAGTCGGGCCCTTGCGCATGACCGTTCTGCTCCAATAATCTCTATGAAGCTGACTGAGGTCGGCAATTTCCGTCAGCTCCATAGAGATTATGAGTAGAAATGGTCATGCGCGGCCGTCTGCTCCATTAGTCTGGAGCAGCGAGGGGTCCTTCGTTTTTGCGATCTGTGGTGGTCAGAGCACTGAGACCCCCACTGATCATCAAGTTAGTTACTCCGTAGATAGGGCCTAACTTCAGTTTGTGGGAAAACCCCTTTAAGATGAAAGTGCAAGAGAAAAAATAGGTACTTGATCACATATAACAGAGTTTCTTGCCTTTACTTGCACTTTGATATAGAATATTGCTTAGTTTTTTTCAGTGCAGTAACCATTTAAAGGTGTGTTGGAAACTTAAAAAAATATGTTTGTTTTTGGGTATCAAACCAAAAACCTGCTACTGATGCTAAATGATTAGGGTGTTAACCCTTTATATGCCGTCTGCGTTCCATCTGCATTTAAATACACTTAAATGTCGTCAACAACTGCATACCTGCCAGGATCAATTACGTTTTGCCATCGGAGAGAGCCCAAAGCCGGACCGAACTTCTGGCTGAAGTCTGGGTTTGGGTTCAGCTCATCCCTAGATGGACACCATTTCCAAATTTTACAAAGTAGGTACAATTCTCTAATACTGTTCTCAGTATTGACCTGGTAAACTTTGGCCTTCAGTTGAAGAGCCTTTAAGACAGTTTTATATAATGATTTGAACTGCATAACAGTGTCATTGGCACTTCAGCTATGGCTGTTAAGGCCATGTTGTCTAGAGACTGCTTTATATTGCTGCCTATGCTAGTCCATACACTACATTAGTGGCAGCCGTCATAGTTGGCAGCACATTACTGGAAATTCATCATATAATTAGGTAAATTGATTTGACATGTTTGTGTTCCACTATGGAAAATTGATGTGAATAATCACTAAATCAATTTTGCCTCTTTATCACTGTGTTCTAGTAAGTAAGCTGACCACACATTCCTGTTATCACTACACTCCTTTATGTAAATGGATATACTATACGTATATCTGTACTTCCGAAAAGTGCCAAAAATCCTATTAGCAGCCAGGAGAGTATCGTACATGGATCACAGGAAACTTTTTTTTTTTCTTTTTGCCTGTTTATTTGATAAAATACAAAAAACCAGCAATGTTAATTGTTGGCACTGATGCCATTAATGTTTATAGATCGGTGCTGAAATTTGTGTACATGATATATCTCCTCCCAAGGAACGCATAGGCTATATTTATGAAGAAAACAATATCCTCCCGTCCAGCTTCTTTCTCTGGTCATACGATTTCATAGTATGGGCTTCTGACAATGATGGATCTTCTCAGAACTTCATTGAGCTGATTGAGTTTGTAATTCCACTTCCCAGTATTTCCCTGTGTTTTCACGTTGTTAATGTGACCTATTTTGACTCCTTGAAACTAGAATTTTACTTTTTTCCTATTATATTGTTTTAACTGTTTTCTATCTATCTCATGTCTATAATAATACTAATATAACTCCGCTCAGTTACTCCTCATCAGCTATGATGTTCTGGTAGTAAAAGCAATGCAAAAATGTTTCCTCAATCTATGTTCATTGTTGTTTTTGTGTAACATGATGTTAATTTTATTTACAAATCTAGGTGTTCCCCGACCCGCATATTGCAGGGTCTCAAGTGAGAAGCTTCACTCCATTAAGAAGCATCATTTACTTACTTACGTTCCCCCAAATATCTCTAGTTAAGATTTAGTTTAGAGTCATCATACATATTTTTTAAAGAAAACCTGCCATTTAATTAACCCACCCAAAATAAATACTTAAAAAAAAGTAGATTAATAGAATTGCCCTTACCCCTAATGGTTCCTTTCTGTGACTGCAATGTTAAAAACTAGTTTGTAAACTTATAGCAACTCCCTTGATGTGAGTCCAGTTTATTAATGGATTCCTGCATTACATTTTACTTGCACTGCCCTCCCTCCTGTTTCTGATTGACAGGTCTCACTGCTAGACATGCTGCTGAATCTCAAGTTGATTTTATTTTACACAAGGGAAACCTTTTTAGCTAAAAGAAGGGTATCATTTCTTACTAGGGCTTTATAGGAACTTGTCACTAGCTATATTTGTGAAAAATGTGATGAGAGCTTCCCTTTATAATAATATAGCGCACACAGATTACGTAGCGCTGCACAGAGCTTGCCAGATTGGTCCTGTCCCCATGGGGCTCACAATCAAACAACTTACCAGTATGTTTGGAGTATGGGAGGACCCGGAGGACCCGAAGGAAACCCACGCAAACACAGAGAGAACATGCAACTCTTTGCAGATGTTGAACCCAGCGCTGCAAGGTCTTGGTGCTACCCACTAAGCCACCATGCTGACCTTTAAATTTTGGATAATGGATTCAGCTGAACCAGGTACACAAGTGGATTTAGTCCATACTTTTTACATGATGGGTAATGGTAAGTAGTGATAGATAGTATGTCCCTACCTCTGTGCTTTATTCCCATGATGCATCAGGAGAGAATCCCAAGGACGCTGAGATTGTACCATCGCTTGTTTGGAGGAGAATGTGATAATCCTTAACAATATGCTCCTACTGAGTCTGAGTTGAAAGAGTACAGCCAGGAGGATACATTGACATCTCATTATGGTAACGGTGTAACTATAACCATTAATAGCTGGATAGAGCCTCTGCTCCCCCTGTAGAGAGCCTGTGTCTGCTCAGGTTGTTGCATCCCACAGGGAGTTACTGAGACCTCTGGTTGGATACTTGGATTTTACTAAAGTACCACAAAACAATGCACAACAATATGCATTCTGTATCTGAGAACTTTGAACATTATATGACCTTCTCCCTAAAACATTGCCACTCTTGGAATGTGTTGGAACTGATTCTTACATTTTTTTTACATTACATAAAATCCAAGCACAAAACCTTTGAAAATATGTCTGGGAAAATTTTATATGGCTGAGAGGGCTATATAAATAATAGACCTCTTATCCCTCCTCCTTCACCTAGAGTGCCACATCACTGCCAGTCTCTGTCTGACCTAGCCATGCATTTGCTGTAACATGAACACAGCAGTGGCCGGGGAGACACCACAACAGGGACCCTGCAGTGACGAGTGAATGTGAGTGCCGAGCAGGAGAGTATAAGTGGTTTATTGTTTTTACAGTCCCTCTTTCATTTTACACAGATCCTTTCCTTTTAAATTGTATTTAGTAATTTTAAAATTAAATACATGTTCACTACAACATGTGATTGTGAGGTTTAGCCGCTGCCTATTAGGTGGTGAAACATGTTGAGAGTTCCCATGTTTTTAGGTTTTATACCCAAGGCAGGGATAGTGAAGTTTGTATTCCTGGTGATCTGCAGACATTTGGGAGTAGCAACCCAGCATATACTCAATGTATATTCCATAGTAAGGAACTTAGATCATTGCGTCTTCTATCTGGCTCACCTGAGAAGCCTAGCCTGGGGTCAGATAAGAGCTAATAGCTCGACCTCATACACAATATATAGCAATTCATACACGCAATGATGCCGGACCACATCAATTATGTAAATTCTTCACATCAGATTGCTGTCATAGGGTGCTATCTTTTCTGTTCAATAACTCTATGAAATTGACAAATGACAAGTTCAGCAATTCGGTGAATCAAGTACAACTACAACTGAATATGATAGCCTCTTCATGAAAAGAACAATTAGGTGGTAAATAAGACCATCTCTATTTGATGATAGATGCATGTGAAAAATGTTGTAAAGGCCCATATCTCTAATTACACAGAAACTAATAGCGTTAACCACATAACACATAGACGAATGTGTACCGGAAAAGCCACATTGGGGTTGATGGGGGGTTATAGCTTTTAACTTCCATTCACATGTGGTATTGGCACTTATAATAAGTTTTTTTAAATGACTAATTAGAAGTTATATTTCAAGTGAAAAGTATTGGGTAAAAATAGAAGTCTTTATGCCCTAAACATGTCAGACGATACTTTCCATATCCTGATCCATTTCACCTTAAAAAAATGTGCAACTGCTCTTATCCCTATTTAACCCTCTAATGCCAATTTTGGTACCCAAATGTCCAGGTCAATTTTGCAGTTTCTGTTCCGCTTTTTTTTTTTAAGTGAACCTTTTCCAAAATATATCTATCTACAGATACAGAGTATGCATGTACTTCTGCAAACATTGGCTCTGTCTCCCTGCAGTTACGTCTTCATTTTGCCATCAGCAGACAGACTAGAGAGGGGCAACCTTCAAACGTTTTATATGTTCTGTTCTGACCTGTGGCACCTGGAAACAACGTCCTGCTGTCATATTAAAAGAGGAGAATCTCCCCTTTTATATGTTTTCCGACGTATACAGAACCAAAGTATTTGTTCAAGATACATTGGAAATGAAAGATATTATAAGAACAGATTTTTTTTTTACTGCAACCTTAACAGTGGATATCTCGTTTCTGAAACACCTAGATACACTGCATCTATAGTATATTATACTCTTTAATACAACACCAAACTGTGTTTCTGGATTCCGCAGTGCACAAGATATAGATCTTTGAATTGGGGCCTTTGTCATGACGTCTATACACATGCTTTCCGCACAGGTATTGGGCAGTTTTATTACGTGTATAGCCACATGCCATCATGAAGGTGTTAATAAAGAGGTTGCACTGCATATCAACACAACATATAGAGAAGAGCTTAGAAAGAAAAGACTACATGTTTTCTAACAGATAAACCCTTTTCGGCCTCTTAAGGTTTATATGAATTTCATTGTTTTTTCTTCCTTCACAGTGAAATGTCAGAAGGTTTTGAATGTTTTTCCAGAACTTTAAGTTCAGAGTTTTTCCAGTTTCGGGGGACTGTTGAATCAGCTCTTTGCTCTAGAAAAGAAAACAAATGGCATAAATAATTATCCGTGCTATTGGGAAAATGCTCAGGTGCAGCTCACAATATAAAAGTCTAAGTGCTACAGCTAAAACATTGCAAAGAAAAGTTCGGACCATTCCACTGTAACACACCTCTCTCAATAAGTTTTATGGTAGTCTTTTTAGTGCAATAGCCTATGAAGTCATAATGTGTTTCAGTGGGAACCATGTTTTCACTGCACTTACTGTCATAAGGCCAGTAACCAGCATATAATTTATACAGCAGAATTCCGACATCGGCATTGTTAAGCCCTAACATAAACAATACAGATGGATATACGAAACACAGCTATTAATAGTAAGGAAGTGGATATGCACATTATGGTGTTTAATATTATATTTTATTCATTTTATTATCTAAACTTATTGGACTGGAATCTGGCTTCATGAGATCCGGAAATGCAGGCCCAGCAAACCAATATCACAGTCTGGACTGCAATAAATTGGGCTTTGTAGTTTACTGATATGTCCTTGTGTATTTCAATCTGTATGGCTGTGTTTTAAAAAGCCAGTAAAAAAATCAATTAAAAAAACTTTTTGGACTATTTCAGATATTGTGAGAAACCATACCATAGGAATAGTAAAAGAGCCAATCACTAGGATAGAAGTTAAAGGAAGCATATGCCCGGGTGCAATGCCACTATTACAAATGCATGTAGGGAGTTCGGTGCTTGCACAGTATGCATGAGGCAAGGTCCTAACTAGTAGAGGAAGGGAACCATAGCAGGCTTTTGAATAGGGACCCCATTCCTTAAAATTATACATATCTGTACACTCACACATGCTTATAAATCACACATTTATAAAAAACTACATATCCATTCAGGGCCGATTAAGGTTGGTGGGGGCCCCCATTGAATGTAGTCCAGACGGGAACAGCAAACACTATTTACAGCCCCCCATCAATAACTATATACTTTCCCCAAGTAATCACTGTTATCAGCCCTCAGTACTGACTATATACAGCCCCCCCAGCATTCACTGTATCAACCCCTCCCCCCCCAGTAGTCCCACTATATACAGCCCCCCACAAGCACTATATATGGCCCCAGCATACATATACCCCAACGCACACACCCCACATCGCAACGGCCCCGCAACACCCCCCCCAGCAACTCTGTATACAGCCCCTAGCAATCGCTATACACCCCCCAGCATCACACATACATCCCCAGTAATCACTAATCAGCCTGGGTGAACCTCCTTCTGTGCCTAAGGGAGCTATGAAAGACACCCCTCCCCCACTCAATGTAATATATCAGAGTGTCAGGACCAGACCCAATCAGATTGGTTTAATGTGAATAAGCAATGCAAAATACTAGAGCATCCCTCCATGTACTATATTTTAACACAGCGACTACTAAAGAACAAATACATACAACAATCGTCATATACCAAAAATACATACAGCGTGCGCCATATACCATATATACATACAGCGTGCCGCCATAATCCCCTATAATACATACTGCGTGCCGCCAATACCCATATAATACATACAGCGGGCCCCCATATACCATATAATCATACAGTGTGCGCCATATACCTATAATACATACAGTGTGCCACCATATGCCATATAATACATACCGTCGTGCCCCATATACGTACATACTAACGCGTGCCGCCATATACCAATGAATAACATACAGCGTGCCCCATATACCGTATACTAGCATACAGCGTGCCATCCATATACCATATAATACATACAGCGTGCCGCCATATACCATATAATACATACAGCGTGCCATCATATAGTATATTTTACATGTTGGCACGCTGAATGTACACACATAAATGCATACTGAGTATACGTACAGCAAATACACATATTTAAACAGTATATACAGCATATACACACACACACATACATATACCATATACAGAACATACATATATACAAATATATATATACATACAAACATACACAGGCACATCTATACATTCATACACACACATATATACGGTGTGTATATATATACACACACACATATATATATATATACACATACACACCAGCGGGCAGGTACAGTGATGGGTGGGCCGCGGGGGGAAGTGCCGGCCAGCGGGCAGGTACAGTGATGGGTGGGCCGCGGGGGGAAGTGCCGGCCAGCGGCAGGTACAGTGATGGGTGGGCCGCGGGGGGACGTACCAGCCAGTGGCAGGTACAATGATGGGCGGGCCACAGGGGGGAAGTGACGGCCGGAGGGCAGGTACATGTGCCGGCCGCGGGTGGATGTGATGGGTACTGGGCTGGGAATGTGCTGTGCAGGGTGGGGAGATGTGCTGGCCGGAGCACATACCGGCGGGCAGGAGACTGACGCCGCTCCTTCGTCCAGCAGGAGGTGCGCCGCCTGAGGCGAGTATCTTAACTCGCTTCATGGCAGGTGCGCCCCTGTGTACAGCCCCCCAACAATCACTATATACATCCCCCAGTAATCACTATATACAGCCCCCCAGCAATCACTATGTATAGCCTCCTGTAATCCCTTATATACGCCCCCCCCAGCAATCTCTATACAGCCCCCAGCAATCACTATATACAGCCCCAAGTAATCACTATATACAGCCCCCCCCAGTAATCACTATATACATTGGCGGGCAGCTGGATTCAAATATACTACAATTGCAAATATATCAAATCCTTAATTGATGCGTCCAGCCGCATCATGGCCACACTGCCTATCCACACCTTAGGCTATATTCACACTGCCGTTGCCCGCCCGTACCGTACCGAGCAACAGCAGTGCATGGGGAGAGGAGGAGGAGGTGAGCGCACGGCGCTGTACTACGGAGAAAAATAGGCCATGTCCTATCTTTTTCCGGGTTCGGAGCGGTACGGTGCCGCACATGTGCTGCACCGTACCGCTCCCGTAGGGCGCCGTGCGCCCATTGACGTCTACAGAGGACGTATATACGTCCTCCATACGTTAGTGTGAATATAGCCTAAAGGAACTTGCTCTATTAAGACAAAATCCTGTCGTCAAGATGCTCAGACATGATCCAATGTTCCAATTTGGAAAAATATTTAATCGTTTCAATTTTCCAACAATAATAATACATTTATTTTTGCTTATTTACTTAAAAGTTTAATTGCACCTGGCTTGTGGTATTACTTTAAGATTGTGACAGCTCAGTCCCTAGTAAATGCATAATAGTCAGAAAATTCATCATTGATAACGGGCAAGCAGCCTTATGTAAGCTACCGGTATATGGTTTACATCCTAGTCTTGTTTTAAGGCTTTTCATAGGGATTTACATTATCACTTCTGTACCTTCCACTATAACCATATGGTATAGGTTATTTTATCTGAAACGTATTGAAATATTTTGAACTTAATAAAAATGTAGAAATGACATTGAATAAATGTATTTGCTTTGTCCGTATCCCAATATACTTCCAAATGAAATGCATTCACTAGCCATTGCTTCTCAAACTAATCATTGTCATCTCATTAATCTCATTTGGAGAAGGAAATTGGGGAGGAGGTTTAAACCACTGTGTCCTTATCTGCTGTGTCATGTCAGATGACTAGTGATTCATTGCAATTGCCAGGTGGCCGAATATATTTCCAATGCTCACCCATTGATTGAGGTGACCAAGTAGCCATAGGTTAATTCTGTACGATCCTATCTCGTTTTCAATATAATTGTAACATGTGTCTACCATTTGCTGGTTTATTTCAAGTGTCAATGATGTTTCAACACAAGTCTGAGCAATACAATGACAGACTGAATGCAAAGACATATTATTTTTTATAATCCCATTGACAAAATCACAGTTATAGTTAAGTGTATGCTACATGCCAAGATAAACAATGTTTACTGTAATAAACCCCATGGGAATTGCTTCTTACAATGTGCTCAACATTCTTTGTTTTTACTAAAAATATTACTGGCAGGATAAACAGAAGCACTTTAATGAATGTTACTGTATAATTAAATAGTATATTATAATCTAATACCGTATTGAATATGTGCTCTGATGTCTCCTATGCACTGCAAAGATAAAGTAATTTACAATAAATTCTTATAGAGGTTGTCCACTTTCAGCAAATAATTGATATTGTTTGTGTAAGGAAAAGTTAAACAATTTTCCAATATACTTTCTGTATCAATTCTTTACAGTTTTCTAGATGTGTGATACTAACAGGTTATGTACCTGCCTGTCCATCACGTGACCATGGAAAGATTTCTATCTCCTGTAAGTAAACATAAAAGCTTTCTATACAAGGACAGCAAGCAGAGATCTAGGAAACCGTGTGGAATTGATACAGAAAGTATATTGGAAAATTGTTTAACTTTTTCTTACACAAACCGTATCAATAATTTGCAGAATGTGGACAACCCCTTTAAGCCTGTTGCCCACAAGTGAGTTTGTTCAAACAAACTGTATCCATGCAGGGGAGGGATTTGTGGGACCAAAGCTGGTATCACTGTACTGACATACTATCATTCAGACATACATTCAGAAGTATCATCAGGATCATGTAGGTCAATAAGGAGAAACAAATGACCTGTATTTATAAGAGAGGAATGAACTGCTTTGTACAAAACAGATTTGAGCTCAAATTTCACAAGCATAAAGAAAGTCTCCCATTTAAACTCAAGCATGCCCAGGGATACTTATTCATAGATGCAGGCACTGTTATTGTGGTTATATTCTTATATTTGTTACGTGTGGCCTCCTCCCTACTAAAATCAACTTTTACAATTATTTTAATAAGCTGGAGGGGTTCTGGGACCACCCTCAGAGCCTTCTAGCTCATTATCATAATTTTAAAAGTGCTGTAACTTCACAAGCTATTACACTGTCTTCCTCTCCCCTGCTTCCTTGGGACTTCCCCCTCCATTTGCCTAATATAATTTCAGGGCAGTTCCAGGAGAAGTTTCAGCACACAGTGGGAGGGGAGTGTACTGACTTATTTTCTGACTCATTAGTATAAATTTTAAAGTTAATTTTAGTAGGAAAGAAGCCATAGATAACAAACATAAGATTATCACAGTCACGATATCTGGATCTATGAGTAAGTGCCCCTAGTTTATCATGTCTGATTTCGAGGGTGGACTTCCTTTAAGGCTTTGACAACCCCAGAACCTTTTAAATGACTTTGGATGAATAGGTAAAATATGGCTGGGAAAGGCTTCTACATAATACTTTGTCCAATTCAGAGTGCTTTCAGTTGTGATGTCAATGATGACATGCTGACAGTATAAAAGTGCTAAAACAGGGAACATTCTATATGACTGTCTATCTACAGTGCATGCATCTCCTCTGCAAAATAGCAGACTAAACAGTTATCACCTTATTAATGCATTTGTAGGCAAAAAATAGCATTCATTTTATTTTCTGTCCTTATACATCACTGTTTTATGCAGTTGCAGGAAACAACTCCAATATATGTTTCATGTTGTTGAAGATGCCATAATATTTTTCTACCTCCATTGAAGCCATTAAGACCCCAAAGTATAGCCTTTTAGCAAATATAAACAGCAAATAGCTTGTAGTGACGTGGAGGTAGGGTGGGGACATTGGGCGTGTGGAGGTGCGTCTTGTACAAGCCACAGCGGGTGTGAGGAGGTGCGGGAGCCTGACTTGATCCAAGAGCTGAACCGCCTCCATGACAGGATCTGATGTGATAATGATGGGGAATAAAAGTATGTTTTGTGCCAAAGCACCAAGGCAGAGAATACACATAGGAACATTACACCAAAGTCACCAATAAGGTAATGGTCATGGTTTATTGTAGGGTTTTGTGGTGACAGGTTGCCACTTTTTATCTTGATGTGGAATAGTAAAATAATGCATACTTATGTTTTACCACACAGCAAATATGAACAGTTACTCACATGTAGATATATCTTCTCTGTGTCTAATAGGAGATCAGCCATTTTAAGTATCCCACTGATCTCTGGTCTCCCAAGCTATTGGTTTATGTAAAAATGTAAGACTGAGTACAGGTAAGACCGCTGGCTACAGAAGTATTGTTTCTCCACTGCAAGACTTACAACAGTTTATCAACTGGCATAAATCTCCACTATTTTTTAGACCTTGCTTTAGCTTTTAACAAGGCGGACTATACAAAAATGTGCGCCATAACAACATTATCTCATCTCCTTGCCCAGTTTATGTTGGAGATTTCTTAAGACTTTCTTCTCTGACCCTTGCTCTATATGGATCCATACACTTGGCCTGAGGCCTCTCTTAGCCTCCAGTATCACTCACACAAAGATGATATACAAATCTGTCTCCGAGGTCCTACCCTTGCCTGCTTACTGCCCTTCATTCCCACCAGCTATTTCATCTTTCTTGTGTCTCTTGTCTTATCAGCGTGAACAAAATAGAACTCATCCTCCATTCCCTTTTCCTAACTGCTCTTCTACTGCTAATGCTTCATTATTCCTTCTTCTCTTTCTGTAGTGAACGTAACACATAGTCACATACTCAATGGCAATTACTAATGGCAACTGATCCATTCCACAAAAACATTGTTGGGTGTAGTCTAGGAGCCTATTGAACTTGGAATTACAGCATATAATAATGTACAATACCTGATCCAGTCTCTTCTTATGATCTGCACTGCATTGGGTGAGAAATGATACTTTTGGTTGACTTCTGGATACAAAAAGACCATATTTCTGGAAAGCCTGGGAGTCGAGACAGTTCCTATAAACACATGCAAAATGTCAATGAATTGAGTAATAAATAGTTGTATTAAGAACCACTAAAGCTTTTCCTAGTTTTATTTCTTGGGTTTTTTTTCTCATTTTTTAAATTCTAATGTATGTAAGGGTCATCCTGACAGTGACCCAATTCCCTTATTGGCTGATAAACCCAGTTTGTGATGAGGAGGTCTCTGGCATTTAGACAACAATCCAGTGAGATTGAGTTTAACACAATCAAGATTTTTTATTTATATTTCAGAATAGCAAGCTGTTTTGGCTCGGGAACTGATGAAGCCAAGTACTTACATACACCGGGAAGAAGAAGGTGAACTCCGGCGGACCTGAGCGGGGAAGCGACACATGCAGGATATCGGGCGCACGTCGGACATTCCGGATCTGGGACCACGCAGGGACCGGGTAAGTAAATGTGCCTCACTAAGTTGACCTGGCACTACCTCTTTTTTGTGAATATATAGCAATTTGCACACACTGGGGCAAATTATTAATTGTTTTGTGAGGTGCCAATGAACTAGATGGACCATCGAGAACGATTTACTTCGTGATATACTCTATTGTTGTAAAAGATTTTTAAATTATATTCTTTAATAAAATGAATTACATTTTTAAACCATGTTGCGATATAATATGTATGGACCGGTTTTAATATGTCTTTAGTGATGTGTTGTAGATGCAAGATCTGCAGAAGAAGCCATGTAGAGACGCTTGTTTTAGCTGCAGCTTATTGATGAGAAGTTTTTTACATCTCATCGGCTACACTTGCATTGTACATCACTGCCATTTGCTACTGGCGATGCCAGTAAACTCTGGGTGCTATTATAGGTTCAGGTCTGGTATCAGATTGCGATGCAGTTTAGTATCTAAAACCAGGTGTGGATGAAATAAAATAAAAAAGAGAGATTATTATTATTATTATTAGAGATAGTGTGGCACATTTATCTCTCTTTATGATCCTCACCTGGCTCATCTACATTCTGCATCTTATATATGAGATCCCATTAAGGTTGAAAGGTACAAAGATCAATAACTATATATTCATATTGGCCATTTTGAAAGTGGACAATAATTCTTTTATGTTGAAACAATCATATGCAAACATGGGCAGTCAATGGGAAATTTAAAGAGATGTCTTTTTTGTTCAATACCCATCATGGCCTAAGGTGCGCCGAAATTTCCATAATATACAAATACATTCTACAGGGACAAACTGTTTGACTTCAATACACTTACTTCTGGCAATAAATCTTTGTTGCATTTTAAGAAGTAAAATGTTAATTGCTTGGACTAACTGTATAATAGGTTTATGTTATGTCATGCTACTCCACGGTGTCTCTACAGGGGTAATTTGCAATAGAAGTAATTTAACCAGCAGTTTTACATTAAGGAAAATAACTAAAAAAATAAACAACACCTGTATTAAATGTTTTTGGGCACAAGCACTGTACATATATAAGTAGAGATCCACCTAAAACCACACTTTTATGTCTGGGGTTTGGAGCACTGCATTTAAGACCAAGTTAGAAAATTATGGGATTTTTCAAATACTAAAGGACATTTACAATCAATAATCAAGCATGGCAAACCAGGGACACTAACTCATAGATCTAGGCACAGTGACAGTGGTAAATCTCTTACCTCCTTCCTTCTCATATCAACTTTTAAACATATGCTAAGGGGTCGGAAGTGCTCCTGGGGGTGTTACTAGAGCCCTTCCATGCTGCAGATTTACAGACTGTTACACTGTCACCTGCTCCCCTGGCTTCCTCAGCACTTCCCTTTCCCTCTGCCTGCGGTAATCCCATACAGTGGGAGAGGGAAAGTGTTCCTTCCCAGTGTAACAGCTTGTGAACCTGCAGCCTGGAGGGGCTCTAGTAATGCCCTCCAGATCCCTTCTGGCTCTGTTTAAAAGTTGCTTTACGTAGGAAGGAGGCCATGGATAACAAATATAAGATTACCACAGTCACAGTGTCTGGACCTATGGGTAAGTGTCCCTGGTTCATCATGCTTGATTTAGATGGTAGATTTCTTTTAAGGGCATAATACCTATTATAAACCTAATCATAGTTAATACTAGCTGTAAATCCTGGCGCTGCCCGGGATAGGAAATAACTGCTCTTAGCTATAAATAGAATGGGTTAACAAAAAATTTTTAATATGTATCTATCTCTCTCTCAGACTGTCTCTCTCTGAAACTCTCTGTGTCTATCTATCTCTTTCATTGACTGTCACTAACCGTCTCTTTCAGTGACTGTCTCTGACTGTCTTTCAGTGACTGTCTCTGACTGTCTCTCAGTGACTGTCTCTGACCATCTCTGTCTCTGAACATCTATGTCTCTGACCTTCTCTTTGAGTGACTGTCTCTGACTGTCTATCTCAGTGACTGTCTCTGACTGTCTCTTTCAGTGACTGTCTCTTTCAGTGACTGTCTCTTTCAGTGGCTGTCTCTATCAGTAACCGTCTCTGGCTGTCTCTATCAGTGACTGTCTCTGGCAGTCTCTATCAGTGACCGTCTCTGGCAGTCTCTATCAGTGACCGTCTCTGGCAGTCTCTATCAGTGACTGTCTCTGGCATTTTTCTATCAGTGACCGTCGCTGACCGTCTCTATCAGTGACCGTCACTGACCGTCTCTATCAGTGACCGTCTGTGACCTTCTTTGTCTTTGACTGTCTCTTTGATAGATGGTCCCTGGCAGTCTCTATCAGTGACTGTCTCTGGCAGTCTCTATCAGTGACCGTCTCTGGCAGTCCTCGATCAGTGACCGTCTCTGGCAGTCTCTATCACTGACCTTCTCTGGCAGTCTCTATCATGACCGTCTCTGGCAGTCTCTATCAGTGACCGTCTCTGGCATTTTTCTATCAGTGACCGTCGCTGACCGTCTCTATCAGTGACCGTCACTGACCGTCTCATCAGTGACCGTCTGTGACCTTCTTTGTCTTTGACTGTCTTTTGATAGATGGCCCCCTGGCAGTCTCTATCAGTGACCGTCTCTGGCAGTCTCTATCAGTGACTGTCTCTGGCATTTTTCTATCAGTGACCGTCACTGACCGTCTCTATCAGTGACCGTCACTGACCGTCTCTATCAGTGACCGTCATTGACCGTCTCTGTCTCCGACCGTCTGTGACCTTCTTTGTCTTTGACTGTCTCTTTGATAGATGGTCTCTGACTGTCTCTTTCAGTGACTGTCTTTGACCATCACTTTGTCTGGGGAGATTTATCAGAAGTGTCTGAGAGCATAACTGCTCTATTTTCCCATGGGAACCAATCAGAGGGGACAGCACGGTGGCTTAGTGTTACAGCCTTGCAGCACTGGGGACCTGGGTCAATATCTGCAAAGAGTTTGTATGTTCTTTCCGTGTTTGTGTGGGTTTCCTCCGGTTTCCTCCGACACTCCAAAATATACTGGCAGGTTGATTAGATTTTGAGCCCCATTGGGGACAGGGACCGATTTGGCAAGCTCTGTGCAGTTATGCGTAATGTGTGTGCGCTGTATAAGTAAAGGAATTATTATTATTAATAAAAAAAATATATATATTATTATTAATAAAAAATTATTATTAATAATTTTTGCACAGCTGTTTATAAAATTACAACTGATCTCTAATTGGTTTCCATAGGCAACTGGCACAGTTTTACCTCAGACATTTCTGATTATTCTCTGCCTATCTCTGTATTACCTCACACATTACTCATTGCCTGTAGTAGCTAATCAAAGCTCAGAGCTCATATTAATAACCTTTGGCAGCATAGCAACCAATCACGGATCAGCTTTCAATTGCCACGGCAGCAGCAGACAATGGCTCCTGTGTATGGTGGTTAATAAGTGGATTTTGGAAAGCGAGGGGTGAAAATTTCCTTTAGCAGACATACATACATACATGCACGCACACACACACATACATACACTCAGCTTTATATATTAGATTACTTCCATAAACTGTTCCAGAATCTGGTAAACTGGTGAAACCTTTGTGGATTGGCATCACCTGTTCATATTTTCAGCTATTTTAAATTCAGTACAAACCATTCTTCATGCACTTCCCCAGTCGGTGGCAATGTTAATGGTGTTACAGTCAGCCATTAGAATTTAGACTACAGATCGCCTGGTAAGCTACTTGCTGGGAGTCTAACATGTGTTGACTTCCCATGTATAATGCACACATACAGTGGCAGGGGCGTAACTTGAGGTTGCAGTCTCACCCAGGCCCAAGAGGTTTAGACGGCCTATGGTGTCACTTTCCCATATGAGAAGACTATTACTATAAACCATACATTATAGTCGGGGGCCTGGCACAGACTTTGCACTGGGGCCCATCAGCTTCTAGTTGTAATACAGTGGGTTTCAAAGTAATAACCTTTTCTCATTTTTAAATGTTACAGCACAAAGTTATATGTACTTTATTTAAAATCTTACGTAATAGAGCCAACACTGCAGAACACACCATCACTGTGTAGCATGATGTTGATAACATATGAAATTAATTTGTAGCCGTAACATTTATAAATGAGGAAAGGTTCAAGGGTATGAAGATTTTTGCCAACCGAAGTATGCTTCTCAAAGTTGTACTTCTGTCTATTACTACATATTTCCCTATTATTGTTTTACAAAAATAGAAAATGTGTTTTCCATGGAATTTACTATTTATTTTTAAGTACTGTTGTCCATTCAAATATGTCTAACGATAGTCTCTTTATGGATATAATTGTATGTAAAAGCTGAGCTCTACCTCACATACTTGTTTTAGTTCACTGTCCTCCACAAGGGTGTCAGAAATTCTAGGCAACCCGTATATTACTGTAAAGAAGTGATGGCGAGCAATGTCATTTTGATGCAGTGTGATATGTCTGGGTACAAGTTATTGTTATGATGTGCATTCTCCTGCATATAAAATAAAAGAAGTAATATAACTGTCTATTCTTTTGTTTCACGATTTCTACTGTGTCAAAGAAAAATATACAGGGAATTGTGGTGATATTGGGTGCCGCAGTTCTGGCAAATGTTCTTAAATACTTATGAAAAGGTTCAAAATGAACAACATCATTATGACCCTATAATGTGACTGCAACTTATGGTCCTAAGCAGCGGTAGATTATGACTGCCAGGGGGTTGCCTGGGCTGTATGAATATTATTGCCCATTCAAATGTTCAATCACTTTCTTCATATGGTACTAGAATCAAGCTTCTTGGGGAATGGAGGATGTGTCCCTTCTTCCTGCTTTCAATCTGTGGCTTCAGGAACTTTGGAGGACCTTCAAAGGTCCTGAAATGGCTCTTATATACAGGTGTATTAAGAGCATGAACAGATGTATGAGGGTTTCCAGGGTGAAGGTCCTTCTCAGTATAAAATTTGGTGGCAGGTTTGTGTGGCCATGAGCCCCCTATAAGCCTTGTGCCCTGGGTTACCGCCCAAACAGCCTATATTATAATCCACTATTGGTGATAAGCCATTATTTCAGTTTACAATGTTACTGTATTGTATATATTACCATTTAACTTAAATTAATGGTGATGAGCAGGGCCCACAGATTACACAGCGCTGCACAAAGCACTTCAGGCAGAAGTTCGGGTTTGAGGTTTGCTCACTCCCTGATCTCCCTCTTTCCACTGTCGGTAATGCAGCTGATAACTCTTTAAATGCCGCTGCCATTTACTCTGGTTTATGCCTTTTAGTAAAAGCTATTCTCCAGGACTTCAGTATTGATTCTCTATATAGGAAGGATTGGTAGAAGTCCATCTATCTCCCATTCAAGTCAATGTACAAAGGCGTTCAGGTGTGTGTTGCCCCTTCAAGCTGGTTTTGAGTATGCTGAGAATCAAAGCTCCACCACAGGGGCGTAACTTCAGTGGTAGCGGCCATAGCAGCCGCTATGGGGCTTGTAGTGTCAGGGGGCCCCGTCATCCGACCTGAAACTAAATAATGGAGTATGTGCATCATTATAAACATATTGGGGCATATTTACGAAGGGCTTTGTGCCACACTTTTTTCGAACTTTGCACGTTCTTGTAGGCTAAAGCGGCTTGCACAGATATTTAAGAAGTGACTGTGCTGCTATTGTGCCGCACGCGACCCACTTGTAGTGCAGATGCGGTATCCTCCATGCGACACAAATTAGGGGCATGCCAGCGGTCAGTCCAACTGATTTGGCACGAGCACCGTATTTAACATGCAAATTGTGTTGCACGCCCTACGTTAAAGTTGTTCCACAAAAAAGTTGGGGAACTCTGTTGGGCCAGTGCGGGAAAGCGACAGATTCATGATTTCTTAATGAATCACCCATAATTATACATGGAAAGAGCCCTTTAGTGAAGTTTCCAACTTTCTAAGTAAATGTGCCCCATTATGCTGCACATTGTACAGCATAATATGTATATAACATATATGTGATGTTTATATGTTGTATGTGTATATAGTGTATGGTGTGTATATGCTGTATGTGTGTATATGTGATGTGTATATACTTTATATATATATGTGTGTGTGTATGAGTGAAGAACTGTATGTTTCTGTATGTATAAGTGTAAGGCTACATGCACACTGCCATTGCCCACCGCACTGTAGCATGGCGGGCACAGGGCAGCTTACGTGGAGAGGAGGAAGGGGAGAGCGCTGCTCACCCCCGTCCCTCTCCATAGGGATACATGGCACACAGAGCCGTATTACGGGAAAAGATAGGACATGTCCTATCTTTTTCCCGGGTACGGATCGGTAGGGTGCCGCCCGTAGGGCACCATGAGCCCATAGAAGTGTATGGGGGACGTATATCGGCTGAATATACATCGGCTGTATATACGTCCCCCATACATGTGTGTGAATGCAGCCTAATATGTATATTTTTTACGTGGGAACGGGGCCCCATTCAGTACTCTTCTATGGGGCTCTGCCTCTCCTAGTTACACCACTGCTTCACCAATCTGATTTTGGAGAGGCTCAAACAATGGACTCAGTGGAATCAGTAAATCAGCACAATGTTTGGCATTCAGCATGAGCTTCTGGTATATCCCCCTGACTGGGGGTTACTAGGCCCATCAATAGCTGCTATTGCATCAGCACATTCATTGCATTTTATAGATACAGACATAAAAGAGGATTATCTAGCGAATGTTCCTGTTTAAAGAAAATATATTTAACATGAACCATGTTAAAGGAACCATCAGCTGAATTCTTCCTGCAATCTCCAAAGAAAGTCATGTCTTCTATGTTTTATAATGTGATATGGCTTTTATTCTATAATATTCCACAAATAAAGATCATGATCGTAAATATTTCACATTGAATTGAATGCTCCCTCCAATGTTTAATAAGCACCAGGTCATCTCCACCTCATTTGTTCCAGGATTGTCTGTGCTTGTGTCTGTGAGGTCCGTCATTCCACTTTTTCCCCCCCTATCCATCTGCTGTGGCTATCAATGGCATTGAGTTGAATGTAACAGAACACTTTCATCACCCCCCCCCCCCAGTAATCTTGTATGACTTATATTAGCTGTCATATTAAAGCAGCTCTGAGCTAACATCTTGTAATACGAGAGGAATCTTAGGCTCCCTGTCCATTACAGCACATATCAGAAAACCATATATCAACAGGAACGTTATAAGAACGGCATTGGTGAAATATGACATTCATCACATAGTATATTAATGTATAGCTAACTATATACATAGATTTTGCAAGGCAATTTAGTCTGCACACAGTTTAAGGGCAATGTCTATGGTCAGCCTTACAAATGTTACGCTCAGACAGTAAGGTGGTGGGGAAGTCAGGACTGGCAGTACAGGTCAAGACAAGAAGATTAGTTTTAGGAAAATATGAAGGTCTTCTCACATCCAAAACGAATATTGCGCAGTTAGAAGACACTTTAATATTAGCAACATATCAACAAAGTCCTAAAAACGTGTTCTGTATACAGGGTACTATGGCTGCAATAGGAATATTTCATTGTATGCTTATCAATTTATTATTGATTATGTGGACAAAATAATATGAATTTTAGTAAAAAAAACTATAGTAAATGGTAAAGTAAATAATAAAGAATATATTAGGATCAACAAAAATTTGAACAAAATTATGTCTTATCTACTCTATCCTTCCACATTAGATACCCATTGTACAGATGAAGCCCTGGTCACTAGTATGGGTCACACGAAAGCGGTTCCCAGCTTAGAATTAATGGTATCCTTTTCTATGGGTACATGGTGTGAAGACATTATGATTTTTGTTAGGCTGCATTCACAAGACCACATGGGGGACGTATGTATGGCTGCAAGCTTAAAGGGGTATTCTCATCCTGGGTATTCACAATCAGTTTGATAAATCTGCCATATATAAACATTTCTTCCATTAGATGTTATTAATAAAAATGTTCCTGTGTGAAGATAATTTCTCAGAAATGTAGCCATTTTGTCCCTTAGAAACGAGAAAGCTTCCCCGGATACGGCCACCTGTGCTGGAGAGATTTCAGAAATAAACAAAAAGTTATTGTATATGAAATGTCCGGGAGTTACTGCATGTCCCACAGCTGTCCTGTAGTAATGATTGCTGAATTCAGGAGGTCAGGCAGGGCTCAATAGCACATGTCTGGCCACCGCTGTCAGAGTGTGACGTGGTCGTATCCAAGGAAGCTCTCTCGTTTCTAAGGGACCATATGACTACTTTTATGAGAAATTATCTTCACACAGGAACATTTTTTTTAATAACATCCAATTGAAGAAATGTTTATATATGGAAGATTAGTGAAACTGAATGTGAATGCTGAGACGAGAATACCCCTTTAAGCTTAATGGCCCCACAGAGCGTCATGGCGCCGTACATCTGTGGCACCGTACCGCTCCGTACAGTGGAAAAAGATAGGACATGTCCAATCTTTCCCCTTGTGTACAGCCTGTACACTGTGCATTTCTATGGAGAGGGGAGGGGTTACCCCTCCTCCTCTGCATGGCTCAATGGTGACCGGCTGTAGCCAGGCGGGCATATGTTTGTTTGTGCCTTATTTTGTTTTCCCAAATTTGATATTCTGACCATAAACATCTATGGGCTATCTAGTGAGCATTGAGCTTTGTTGTTTTCTTCAGTGTCATGTACTTTGCATAGAGAGCTGCAAGGCACATGGCTACGGGTAAGGAGAGATTTTAGTAATCAGTGTTGGTCCATGTCGTGGTATTTCCACCAATCAAGTATTTATCACCTATCCGATCAATGGGTGATAAATGTTTCTGGTCTAAATAACCTTTTTTAAAGGAGTTGCCCATGTTTGCTCATGACTCCCAGTTTCTCAAATTTCTGGTCTTTTTTAGGATACCAGCTGAGATCTGCAATGACTTCCCTCTGGGTGACAGCCACGTCAAACTACAGGCCTCGGCGGTGACCTAGCCACACACAGCAGGTGACTGGCGGACCTCAGCAGTGTTTTACCACGATTGGGGAGAAGTACATACATATTGGGGGGAATTCTGCCTTCGGAGCTCTGCTGCCCACCCACCCAACCAACATTTATACCCCTCATTGTGCTCATGTCTCCAACTCTAATTTTTATGAGCTGAACAACTCCCTTAATCCTATACCTGCTAGGAGTGATATGTACATCTTATCAGATTGTATTTCAAATATGAATTTCTTTTTGAACTCATATTTTTGTCTATTTTATGAAGAAAACTGTCAGAAAGTTTATCATGGGCTGTACATTCACTTTCCTTATTTTCCTTCAACATACAGGATTTACACACAAATCACTGACAAATGCTTTCATTGTAGGAGAATCATCCTGAACACACACTCAGAAAATACCTTGAAAATATGTTTCAGAAATATTGTCTATGGGACTTTGGCAAGCATTAAGACTGAGGGAATTGCAGGACTTGTGCCTAATTACAATCTCTCCATGTATAACTTGTTCAGTAGGAATTATCATGATATTAGCATACATTGTCAATAGACTCCTTGACTGCCAATTGAATTGGCAGAAGTCACATTGCAAAGCCTAAAGCAGGAGAGAGAAGTCCTGGACACAGCTATATCACATGTGCAATGGCATTTTATATCCACTAGAGGTCTGAAGTGAAGCATAGTTGTTCAAGAAACCCTACAGAAAACTTGTCTGATAGATAGATAGATCCACTGTGTTCAAAATGTACCATGTGTCCTATAAAGGACTTTTGACCTTAGCAGGTGCCCATTACTTTGATGTTGAACTACCTATGTTTTTGCTTTCTTTGTTTTTACTTTTTCTAGCAACAATTTATAACATTAGTCAAATTCTGTTTACCCAAAGACTCTGCCGCTATTCCCAGGGACTGTGATTCGTCATTCATCTTTTATTCTTGCAATACTAACCACTTGTGGAATAAAACACAATAGTAAATACAAAATATTGGACACTAAAGTCAATGATGTTTTCCTTCTATCTCTATAGGGAAACCATCAAGTTTTTTTTTACCAGAACAAAGTATCCCACGGCCTGTATTAATAGTAACATATAAATCAGTGGGTAAACAGGTCCGGTAAATTGCCACATATCTTAGATATCATCTTATGTGTGTAACCTGTTGTATCGTGCTCCAATCAGAAAAGAACGGACCGTCTCTTCTAGAAACATCACTTGAAGCCTGGGGAAAAGAAACCAAAAAAAAGGCACATTAAAGCGGCCCTAGATTTGCCTAGGAATGACAGCTGCATATTAATCGAAAAGAATTCTGAACAATCAAAAAGCCATTTTTCAGCAAAATGTACCCCTAGAGTCCTCATCACAAAGCAAGGGAATACACTTGAAACAGGATTGATTTCATCTTAAAGGGGTGGTTTCTTTGAAAGGCTACCAACTGCAGTTGTCTTATTTGGTTTTCAAAATTATAACAAAATTGTGCCATATTGTGTCAAAAAAGAGATAATATAACAGCTTTTAAACAAATTTAGTAATTAAAGGATCAATGGAAAACAAATTAAATTCTTATGCATAAGGTAAGGAATGGCACTGAATGCTGAGCAGCTTGTACTAGTAACTTTATTGCATTTGCTGCGTCTGGAAGTGTAGAATGCAGCTAGTAACTACTGAAAGCCTTAGAAAGATGAAACATTTAGAAATAAAAATAAAATATACCTGATGGCTAATGCTGGAAATGTTTTGTTACACATATATTGTGCTTTATCAGTGTAATATCTATCTGTCCCACCTTAAGCTTAGTTGTATACTATGTAAATAAAACTAAGGAGGTGGATTTTTATGTTTGCATGATACATACAAGGTTCTTTCGGTTTATTCTTAAATTGAAATTGTATGTAAGTCGGGACAGGTATTTATTTAAAAAAAAATTGTCCCTATGGCAATTGGATTTTCAAAATTTTGTGCTGTCATGGGAACAATCAATAAAACTTCATTACAGACACCTTACAACTGATAACTACAGTTTGGGACTAAAGTAACATCCATAAAGCTTCACCAGGAGTCGCAGTGGACAGATAGGTTGTCTGTAAGTCGAGTGTCCTTAAGTTGGTGACCGTTTGTATAAGCAGAGACGGAACTACAGGGATAGCAGTTGCTATGGGGCCGGCAGTGTCAGAGGGCCCCAGCATCTTGGGTATTGGGTGTGTGTGTATGCGGTGTGTATATACTCTATGTGTGTATATGTAATGTGCATATGCTGCATCTGTGTATATGGTACATATGTATGTATATGTTGTATGTATGTATAAATGGTGTGTATATACTTTATGTATGTTTATGCAGTATATAAATGTGTGTGATTGTAATTCATGTGTGACTATACAAATATGTATATTTTTTATGTTGGAGGGGGTCCCATTCAGAAGTACGCTATGTGGCCCTGCCTCTCTCAGTTAAGCCCTTGTGTATAATTGTTAAGGAACTTTATTTTTAATCTACGTCTACTTTTATGTAAGTCTATTTTAGGATCATTACTGCTAGTGAACAGTTATACTTATTGCTTTATACCTGGAGAAAGCTAAAACGTCCATAAAGTTTATATTAGCTGCAGAATGTGATACATGTAAAGTTTATACAGTTAGACACAGTCAGTACTTTTACCCTTGTCCATACACATAAGAATATGATTGTCCATCAACATGGCCGATTAAAGGAGATGAAAGAATAAAGAAAAAGAAAGAACAAGACTTATGATTGGCTGCAATATGTATTTGTGCCTTCATAATGCAAAGTTGAGCTCCACCCCTACAGCAACTATTGTCCCTCTGTTCCTGACTGTAAAAGTAATTCAGATTCTAGGACTTGTTATTTGGCAAAATATGAAACTTACCCAGACTTGGAGATGTGTGAATTTGACACCTTGGTATTTTGCATTAATGTTCTGAAAGAAAAGCCAACATAGGACTATGAAATTTCATTGTATGACTGTATGTTACTCATATCAAAAATACTGTAAATATAGGATCCTGAACATATTCAGTACAAGAAACCTACATCTGCAAAGCCAGATACACTTCTATCTTGTATTATATCTTAGCGCAAGGTGAAGATAAGAGATAAGCTTAATTATTTGCCAGCAGATTTTGGGGATCTATATACTATATATTCCTACTAGTACTATATATTCCTGCTAATGTTCAGACTGAAGTCATTTCCATACCACTCCATGGTAATGGAGATTATGAGTCTCCCCTAGACAAGTGCTAAAGAATATTGTAACTCATGCACCCACATTTTACTTTACACAATCACTTGACTCTATATTGACCTACTTATGCCCTTAGTTATCCCCGGCGCAGGGCCGGACGGAGGAGGTGGGAGAGTTGTTGCTCCTCCCCTCTCAAAAACAAGCAGATACGCTGCAAATCTGCCAAAAATACAGGACATGTTTTGTGGCATGGCCACCCAAAGTGTTCAAGGGAACAGGGAGACAATGTGTGCTCACCACACTCTGACCGGGAGCCAAAGACTGCTATTGTGGTTGTGACCGTCTTAATGAACCCTTAGCTGGTGTATGATACATCCCTTCTTCCTGGAGTTTAAAGGAGTTCAAAGTTTTGTGAAAGGGGATGGTTGGCCCACCTGGCATATGCTATCACTTGCAATGTACTACCATCTAACATTACATCGACATGTCCAGCCAAAAAGAAAGAAAGGAATGTAGAAAACATTAGATAGACGGATGGATAGATAGATTTAACCAATTACAGCTCATTAGTAGACACAGCAATTTAGTTGTTTAACACCATGTTAATTATAAAAGCTCTGAAACTCTTTCATGATCTGGCTCCATAGTAAATTTTGACCGGTAACTTGGACAGCTATATTTACAATGCAGTAATTTGTTTCATTCACTTCATTAGGGCCTTCAAACAATCTAAATCAAAGAAGAACCAAAATCGTATACTTCGCAGCCTCTAAAAACTTTCATAATTGTGCTAATTTGGGCTATTTAGTGACGCTACTATAAAAGGTTCACACTGCGGTCTTTTCAAACAAACAGCCCTCCACACGCACATCCCAGCACCAGAATGAACCGGCGCAGAGGCCAGAGTGCCAACTATGGTCATTTGAAATGTATACAAAATTTATTGGTTCAAGTGCCAAGAAAAACATTCTAATCAGTCAGTTTCCTCTCATTAAATGTTAATTAGTTTGACATAAGCTTCCTGCAGAGGAAAGTACTGGGTACTTACACATCATTAAGAAAGAGATGGATTGCAGTAGCATAGAGAAGAAAAAGGAAAAAAAAAAGGTAGGCAAAGAAGTAAAAAAATGCAGCTTTTATTTGTGTAAGACCTACTCATTCTGCCTGGAAGCTCTTCCTGAGCAAGCTTCAGAAGAAACTGAAATGCAAATAGGATTATAATGGATTACATTATGTGCTCATGCTTGTCTTCCCAGAGAAAACAAAACAATTGTTCAAAACAATTAAATAATTCCCTCACCCTATTGTATAGATTGGATCCTTGCCCGTTTATCGTGGTGGGCCTCTTCTAACCTCAAAGCCATCACATTAACCTCTGGTGGGCAACACGCCGCAGCGCACCACTGCACAATAGGTCACTAATGCCGAAGCAATTACCAAACCCTCATGTAGATTTTACATCAAGATATTGTATTCTAGTCAGCGCCATAGGATTCTGATTAATTAAATACAGTTTTATACACATATCTAACAAGAAAATTGAACAGTGAAATGAAGCTGTAATTTATTCCTCCTTCTGGGACTGACATCGGACAAAAGTATCAAAATAACTCATTTGTCAACTGTGTTAAATGGAATCAAATTTTATATAAAGGGGTCAGATTCTAGAAGGATACCAAATTAATTGTGTTACCATAGTCACATGTCAGTCACTGAGAAATATTTGGTACTGCTCCACCTCTTTTCTCTTAGATGATAGGGTTATACAAAGAGGTCCATCTCCTACTGTGTTGGTAGATGCATTATCATACACAATTAGTAATTTATTGGTTATACATTTTTACCCCTGACTTGTTATACAGGGTCCGGGAAGATAAGTTCTTTTTGACAGGAAGAATTTTGTACTTGGCATAGCTATTTTAGTCATAACAATGCAGAACCAATAACAGACAAATACCAAACCAATAAGTCAATGAGGTTGATCATTCTCTCAAAACAGATTTGCCATCACTGCTTCTCTTTGAACAAATTGATGACACTTGTGAGAATAAAGACTTAGCCCAGAGAGAATGGAAATCCTTATTTTGTTCTAGGTGAAGTCCATGGGAGACCACAACAAAGGGAATATTTGATAGGAAAGTATAGTTACCCTTCTCCGGCTCCCCTTTGTAGCAGCATTGCCCCAATTCTTTATGTGTACACTCCCCTCCAGCAGGAACGGTAAGCTAGAGTAGGCGGGGTTGTTTTATTCTTCCCTATGTCCGATAAATCTGGAAAATCCATTTAAGGTACCTGCTTATATCCATATGAATTTATGAGCATATCTTATGTGAATGTGACTGAAAGATGGTCTCTTCAGGAGGCAATGATGGACCACTGGTACTGTTTACATAACTCCTGCCCTTATGAGGGCAGTAACAAAGACCAACCATAGCTTCTACAACACCCTAGTTATTTTTTTTATTTCTTATCCTTATGTGATTGCGGTGGTTGTTGCTGAATATACTTCAATTTCAAATGGTTTTTAAAAGGTTGCTAATAAAGCCTAGTTTTTTCTGTCACTTATTTGGTACTTAGTGTGCTATAGGTACATTTTGAACAGTTTCCCCACATTTTATACATATTTTATACACTGTTTTTGTTTCAATTTTAAAATGGGGGATTCTTTTTTCTTACCAAAATTTTTTTTCTAACAGAGGTTTCTAGTAACATCTGTTCCACTGATCTAAGCCTGCATGTTAATGAGTGAATCAGAAGGAATAGTGGTCTTCATATAAGGTGTATGGGGTGGGTGAGGGATGGAAAAAGTGACATATACTGTATATACTTACGATAGGGTATTATGTACAGTACAAACCAAAAGTTTGAACACACCTTCTCATTCAAAGAGTTTTCTGTATTTTCATGAGTATAAAAATTGTAGATTCAGACTGAAGGCATTTCACAAAAAGTGTGAAACAAGTGAAAATATGTCTTATATTCTAGGTTCTTCAAAGTAACCACCTTTTGCTTTGATTACTGGTTTGCACACTCTTGGCATTCTCTTGATCAGCTTCAAGAGGTAGTCACCTGAAATGGTTTTCACATCACAGGTTCCCTCTCAGGTGTTATAAGTGGGATTTCTTGTCTTATAAATGGGGTTGGGACCATCAGTTGTGTTGTGCAGAAGTCAGCTCATGAAGAGAATACCAAGAGTGTGCAATTCATAGTTTTGATTCCTTCAGTGTGAATCTACAATTTTTATAATCATGAAAATACAGAAAACTCTTTGAATGAGAAGGTATGTCCAAACTTTTGGTGTGTACTTTTTGGTCTATATGTAAATATGCATTTTGGTGCAGTATTTATTCCAAAAGTAAAACAACGCATCGCCCAGATGGGCGTCTTTGTCAGCCAAAGAGTGAATTTTGAGGTGCTTGCAGATAATGAGATTAATTTTAAGTGTAGGATCATCTATCGGTTATATTCAAACTTCTAGCTTTCCTTTGTAACAGAAGTGGTAATGCTCTTTCAGAAATATCATACAGTAGATGCCACTAGTTTCATGCAGGGCTTTATTGTAAGTCAGAAATTGTGGAATCCGCATTGTATGATCCAAACTGCACCTCCAATGCAGATGGGAACAGAGGCTTAGTTCTTCAAAGAAAACATGGTAACCACAACTTCAGCTCCATATAATTATTCAAAAGAAACTTCATAAATAACTACTTGGACTATTTTTCTACCTCCTCTAACACTGTTTTCCTCTGTTCACACTTTTGGTGTTTGGAAAGTAAATCCTTCCAGGTCAGTGAAGAATGTGGCAGTAAGTGGGGGATGGGTAGACCAAATGAATGCTGTTGAAACACTTAACCTTTGCCAGATTTCACAACTAGCTATGACATTACAACTTTGCTAAAATTACAAATGGAACCCCGTAATCCTTTGAGGTTGAGGGAAACAGATTTGGTATCTGCTCCTTTTTGCACACATCTGTCCCTCTTTATAGAATTTCCTTCTCTTAATGCATGGTGAAGTTTGACTCAGACACTAATAGCCGTGTTTATCCAAAGAAAATGTCAGTTTGTTTTTTCTTCAATGAGCTAAATGATTCCTGACCTTTATCCCGCGTATGGATGCTTGTTAATGGCGTATTATAACACATAGTTAAAGTAAAACAAACAGAAGCATTTATTATATATTACTGTACGTTTCAAAATAGGAAATGGAACAAGACAAGAAGATGAAGTACATAGGAAATTGGACACAATCTGAAATGACACACAATATTAGGAAGTGGGATCAGATTGCCAGTATATAGGATTCTTTCAGATAAATTATTCAAAGGAGAGTCATATAAGAAAAAAAAACACAGGAACTGGGCAACTCCACCAGGCACCGTGCCTATAATTAAGAGTTATGTCACAGGGGAACCGGTGTGATAATCTTCTTCATTACCAGAGGGGCTAGAATAGCTTACATCTTCTACCATTGTCCAACAAGAGGAGTCTCGCTCATTATACATTGCTTTGCAGTGGTTATTATTAAAAGTAGATTATCCTGTATCCCAAGGTGTTTATTTCCTTATTAGCGCATAGACAATAACAGAAGTGTTACTAAGGTGCTAGAACAGGTGAATGTAAGGCACATGCTGGCATATGGATGAGCATTAATGTTGTCTTGTTGACTTATATATAATTAATGTAATACAATGATTTTGCCACATCCTAATTCATGCTACAAGTAAAACAGAGCATTGTTGAAGTTTTCCAGGTTTCCTCCTTACCTTTTAGTTTAGAGAATGTTAATTTTGTTAATGAATGAGCATCTCAGTAAACTAGTGATGGAGCAGTGACTACAGGGCACACATTTTATTGTATGTTTGCCACATTTTTACCGGGGCACCATTCTTTGTATAAAGAGATGGTGTTCTAGGACAGAGATAGACCTGAGAAAATGTACCTGTAGGTAGGGCCACGTACCTGGTGAATCTGAAAAAACCCTCTTGGCTTATACTTGAGTATATAAAAAAAATAAATATATGATTACCCTCCTTCTACCCTCTTTCTAGCTCCTTTTCTTCCTGCGGCTTTACGTGTAACAGAGCCGCCAAGATGTGTCAATGCGTTCTGCCCATGCACACTCTATGATGTTATCAGCAGCGACACCACCGTGTCATAGTGTGTGCATGGGCAGAGCTTATGGACACTTCCCTGCCAGATTTGTTACACATGAAGCAGTGGGGAGAAAAGGAGCTGCAGGGAGCAGTGAAGTAAGTACCAAGTTTATATTTTTTTCTATACAATAAGGGGCTAATGTAGGGCATTTCATTACTGGTGAGGCTGCAGGACATTAAATTACTGGGGGAAGCTGCTGGGCATTACATTACTTGGGGGAGGCTGCTGGGCATTACATTACTGGGGGAGGCTGCTGGGCATTACATTACTGGGGGAGGCTGCAGGGCATTTTATTACAAGGGGACAGTTATACAGAGAGCAAACATAGTCTCCATGCAGCCAGCAGACATTGCTGCAGCCCTAAGCTCTTATTGAAAGTAAATGGGACAGAAAGTAAACTTCTTCCGGTTATGTGCCCTGTGCTTATGGGCACCTATTGTAGGGAAATGTATACAGTGCTGTAAGTGCAACTGATTCTGCACTTGTACATAAAGAGAAACATATACAAAAAGGCTTTTCTTTTGACCTCTGTTGCTAGAGCCTTTACCCTGCATTCTGCAGAGTGAAGAGTGAAAAGGTTACTGTGATTCATTTCCAATTATGTCCATAAAACTTTTTGTGCTAAATTCTAAAATTTGAAGCTTGCAAATCAGGTATAAACAAATACGGGAATTTTGTATCCAGCACAGGAATCATACATTATACTATTCAAAACTGTATTGGTATAATAGCCATTGAAGAGCAAAACGCAACTCTTACTGGCAGCTTACATTAAATGGCAAAATAAGTAACCACTTGGTGGAGTAGGGCATTGTAGATGTGAAAATCTAAAGCTTAGCACCTGTAATACCTGGTATAATTTTTTATCCGTTGCTTTATGTGTTATATTAACCCATCATTCAGATCCACCTTCCATTATTATCTATTAAAGTGAATTTGGAAACTTTTATTATGAGCTGTAGTATTTCTAGCTTTTTTATTTAGATTTTATTCATCCATCATTTTTCGCTTTTGATTTATGCAGTATATATATATATACACATTTACCATACCCTACCATATCATATATATATATATATACACCATATCCCTGCCCCTAGTATATAGCCAACAGCCCCCTTTTTATAGCCAGCAACTCCCTGCCCCCCCCAGTATATAGCTTGTGCCTGCCCCCCAGTATATAGCCAATGCCTGCCCCCTTGTATATTGCCCCTGGTAGATAGCCAGCAGCCCCTTGCGTCCAGTATGCCCATTGCATATACCATGACGTCAGCCGCTTGCTGACATCATAGTGTGTGCCGATGGTATATATATATATATATATGTATACACAGTGTGAATATATATAAAAAACAGAATAACATCTGCTATGAACAGGAATCTGGCTATCCTAAAATCATGTAACTTAAAGGGGTATTCTCATCTGGGCAACCACATTTAATTTAATTCATTTGCCATATGTAAACATTTCTTTAATTGGATGTTATTAAAAAAAAGCACCTGTGTGAGGATAATTTCTCATAAATGTAGCCATGTTGTCCCTTAGAAACAAGATATTTTCCTTGGCTACGACCACCTCATATTTTGGCAGCAGTGGCCAGTTATGCGCTATCAAGTCGTGCCTGACCCCCTGGCTTCAGCGTTCATTACCACAGGATGGCTGTAGGACATGCAGTAACTCACGGACATTTCATATACAAAAACCTTATGTTTCTTTGTGCAATCCCTCTAGCAGCGGTGGCCGTATCCAAGAACACAGTCTTGTTTCTAAAGGATCATATGGCCACATTTCTGAGAAATTATCTTCATACAGGTAAATTGTTTTTAATAACATCTAATTGAAGAAATGTTTATATATGGCAGATTAATGACTGAATGTGAATGCCCAGACGAGAATATCCCTTTAATTTTTTTCTTAATGGACATAACTCCTGCACGGGAGGACATTAAATTGGTTGACTGGAAGGTAAAACATGGATTCTTTTCTTCCACAACCATTGCCAAACAGGGCCATAGTTTATGCTGGTATTGCAGCTCAGCTGCATTGAAATGAATGGAGGTTATTTGCAATACTGCGCACCACCTATGGTCAGGGGAGGAGCTGTTTGTGGAACAAAGCAGATGTGTTTTTCAACCCCTTTAAGTGTGTATTTTGCAGAGATCCAAGAAATCAAATAGGAATTGTAGCATGCTCCATCTCATGACGTGTTTATGGGGGAACATCACATGTCATGTGGAAGGACCATATAGAAACACTATTAAACAAAAACTCTTTAAAGTAACCCCTAACCCCATTCACTCTTTGCTCTGTCCGGCATGCATTTTGGATTCTAAAAATCCTTATCCTGCTACTAGCATCAGAATGATAGCTGAGAAACCATCCATACATTTTATCAGGGTCAGTAAAACCAGACTAATTTATTAGGGTATGAGCATTTATAGCTGTAAAGTTCAGGTTGTTAACAGATGTACAATGTGCATTATAAAGCGGTATTTTACTATTTCAATTAACATCAAGGCTTTCCATGTACATCTTATTAATGGTTTCCCACCACAAATCCATTTCCAAAGTTACTTTTAATAAAGGGTAATTAAAAGTATCAGATAAGCAAATGATCTCATTTATAAGTCTGCAATCAATTAGCGGAACTATATGTAAGGAGTATAGAGTTTACTTTCTTTAAAAATTAAATGACCTATGGCTCTCCATAGTCTATTTGTTATAATTAGCATACTGTCTTTTAAAGAGGACAGTGTGTTTTCTGTTCATTAACAGTAATACTACCTTGGCATACAATCAGTCCCCATGATCTAAAAGCACCGAGGACGCCAAATTATCCTCTCTACTAGGACAAAATCAATTAACACCACTAGGGATGTCATTATTGTCACATTAAGTCACCTGATATTCTCCAGGGAAAACAAAGTGATTTCTGGAATTTGTAATGCTAGAATCATAGAGCCAGACACGGAGCGTTAAAGAGAATTATGGTGCCACTTTAAATATTACTAGCTGGAAAGTAAGAAAATATTTTGAATGAGTTGAAACATCTGCAGGTGGTTTATTGTTTAAGCTATTTTATTGTTATTGTTGTTACATTAGTATTAATTATGTCATTATACCACAATGAAAATGAAATACAAACTGGATAGCACCAGGAAAAACTAATTAAATCACAGTGTTTTAGTAGGATTGCCATCTGTTATCACTTACCAACCCATCCTGGAACTTAATGGGAAGGTTTCTGCTACTGGTACTAAAGTGTGTTCTATCTGTTGTACAGAATGGCTTGTAAGTGTAGAATATTACAAGCAAAGCAAGAGATGTATAACTGGAGGTAGTGGAAAAGAGGACATCTCAATAGGGGAATAGTGGGGCGCAGGAATTTTGTATGCTACACTGTACAATAACGGGGTATACAGGCAGTGCCTGGGTTACATACAAGGTTATGTAGGTTTGTTCTTAAGTTGAATTTATATGTAAGTCGGAACTGTATATTTTATAATTGTAGCCCCAGCCAGAATTTTTTAGGTCTCTGTGACAATTTGATTTTAAAAATGTTGGGTTTTCATAAGAACCTGGATTAATAATAAAGCTTAATTGCAGACACATTTGATAACTGTTACAGCTGATCATTGTAGCCTGGGACTAAAGTACAGTGACTTGCCAACATCCAGAGGTCCGTTTGTAACTAGGGGTTGTCTGTAAGTCAGGTGTTCTTAAGTAGGGGACCGCCTGTATTAAGACTGCCATGGACTCTGGTCTGTATGAATACTATAGCCCCTACAAGTCTGGAAATCACTTCCTACATATGGTACTAATATTAAGATTCTTTTAGAATGGAGGATGTGTCACTTCTCTCTGCTTTTAATCTGTAGTTTCAGGACCGTTGGAGAACCTTCAAAGGTCCTTAAATGGCTCTTGTGTACATGTGTATTGATAGAATGAACAGATGTACCAGAGTATTATGACGGAAGGCCCTTTTTAGTATAACATTTAGTGGGTGGTTTGGGTGGCCATGGATCCCCTAGAAGGCATTGAAAATGCATCCATATATCAGGACTGTAGCTAAGTTTGGAGTACTGGGGTATAATCCCTTGTAAGATCTTACAGCACAGCCCCTGGGTAAGAGCTATTAGATATTACAACAGCGGGATGTGTTGGGGAATAGTTTGCATATAGATCTTCTCAAAGAACATAGCAGTTGAGGAGACTCCTCTCAGAGGTCTAAGTCCAGCTACAACCCTAGAGTCTAAATACATTTTTCACAGTCTTGCTATTACTAACAACACATACAAAAGTAGGATCCCAAAGCTCTCTACGACTTCTTAACCGTGCTTGCATCTTTGTATGGACACAACAGTTCTTATATTCCCTTTAAGCTGATGGATGTGCTTTCATGGCTAACTGGAAAGATGATAAATAGCAAACTTTCAAGACCACTTAGGCTTCTTCATGGGAAATGCCTGATGAAGTGACCTAAGTAGTCTTGAAAGCTTGGATCACTATAGTAAAATGTGTTGGTCACTTCCAAAAGAAGGCCATCCAAGAAGAGATATATTTATAGATTTTAGGAGAATGGCAGATAATGTAGCAGCCTAATATATTAATAATAATGTACCATCTAAGAAACTCTTTTTTCACTTCACAGAGATTATACTGTGCATAATAACCAGAGAGGTAAAGCATCCGGACTGCAGAATTTCTTGATCCATTTATATTCTCTGCGTATAGATGTTAATGTTTGATGAGACGGCCACAATTATTGTAACGACTCTGTTTGCAAAACAATGCTCCGTTCTGTTGTAAGCCAAAAGTACATATGACTTTTATATTTTTGTCCTACTTCAGGGGGTATTTAATTAAGTCTATCCTGTCTAACATGATCTGATGTCATTGTACAAGGATATGTTCTTTGTTAGCAAAGCTCTTACTTTCAGACTCCTCTGTGTATTTGATACCATGGTAACAGAACAGTAAGCTAAAGCCAATGAGATAATGAGATATTCTCATTGTAATTGTGCTTCATGAGGGCACCAGTTCCCAAGGGTACTATGTGACAGCCTTACAACTGCTAATAGAATTTACAAAACACACAAATATTAGTAGGATGCCAATTGCAACAAAAAAACGCACAAACACATGTGAAGTGCTGGAACCTTTCGTCTGCCTTAATCCAGTCCGGCACATATATGTGGCTCTGAAGAATTATTTTAATGATTATCGCTACATCCCAATCATGAAACTTCAAGGAACTTCAGGTCTGAAACGAACTAACCAGCCCGTGAGATGCATTATAATTATAGCTGTATATTATAGACTGACAAATGCTGTACGGAGATTCTGGAAAGTGCAAATATGAAAATTATGTATTCTGAATTACAAAATAGGTATAAATTAGAAAGAGATAGATAGATACCATCAAAGATAAGATAAATGCATACATTTTAGGCTTTCACAGACTTGTATACGATACATGATAAATATGCAATGGCTAGATACTAGATTTGTACTATATTAATTCATAAGATAGCTGTCAAGTATATGTGGTAATGGGATAATGTTGTAGATAGTTTTTTTTCTAGATAATATTAACTATAGAGAGATTTTATTAAGGCCCCACCATGTTTAATAAAGGAAATACAATATGGAGTCATCCATAGTAGAAAGTAAGACTTAGAAGGGTATTTCTCAGTATAAATACCGGTAACAAGCGCTTAAATGGGATTGAACTGGAACTAGGCCACGTACCATGATGTCACTGGCCTATGTAGTAGCAGCGGTGCTTATCAGAGTACTGTGAGCACTTAACGCAGTTCCTATTGCTTTTGATATGGACAGGAGTGCCTTGATAGTGATTCATTATTTGAAACCCCGGACACCACTTTTAACCTATAACAGGTCAACAGTATATTTCCTACTAACCCCACTTCCCACAAATTAGTTGTGCACTCTATTTTAGGCCAGAGTTGCCCACAAGCGAGTTAATTCCAAGAAAAACACTCCATGCGCTGGTGGGATTTCCCAGACCGAACCTCGTATTTCTGGGCTGTGCTTAGTATGTCATTTCAGTCCAGTGATACGAGGTTCAGTCTCAGAAATCCAGCCAGTGTATGGAGCGTTTTTCTCACATTGATCTCACTCGTGGGCAACCACCCCAAGGCCTATAACCCATGAGCGAGTCTGATATGACTAATTCACATCAAACTCGCACAGTGGGGCACATGTGGGGCTTTGCACCACTTTGCAAAGCACTTTAGTCAGACCGTTCACGTTCTTCATGACTAAAATGACTTGCACAGGTATTTAAGAAGTGTCTGTGCTGCGATTATGGCACACGCGACCCTTGTGTGGTGCAGCTGAGCTGGCTTCTGTGCGACACAATCCGACTCATTCAGACCGAGCGCCGTATTCAACTTTGAAATTGTGTTGCATGCCCTGTGTTAAAGATGCACGACAAAAAAGATGCTGAACTCTGTCAGACCTGAGCGGGGAAGCGACACATTCATGATTTCAGGCGCACAATCTTAGATAATCTCCGCACGCTGCTTTACAGACGAACAATGCACTTTCAGTGAACTAGAGCGGCATTGTAAGTAAATGGGCCCCATAGTGTTTGTTGGAATGTCTGGCCCAATCAACATGTCAGCCAGCACGGAACACCAAATTTGATGCAAGTTCGTTACATCAGTCTCGCTCATGGGTTTTATGTCTTAGGCCTCATGCACGGAACCATTTATTTAGGGCATGAGCTGGCACACACAGCAGCCAGCTCATGGCTTTCTTAGACATGTATTATGCTTGGTCACTGTGTTTTCAGGTACGTTGCATGCACTTAAACACTCCATAAGCAGGAACTTGCCACTTTAACATATAGAGCAGGTCCTACAACTGCCTGTTTGGGAATTTTAAATAGGCAGCGGAGGTGGGAGCAGTGCCACTTCTTACATTGATTAAATAAAATAACATTATTTACAGATCACACAAGTGATTGGCTTATTAGAAGACACAGCTGTCACATGCATACTGTGACTGTAACCAACAACCACCAGTGTGTGCATCAGGAGATTGGGACAGAAGGACTCATTTGGAAAGCTCTGTGCAGCGCTGCATAATCTGTGTGTGCGATATAAATAAAGGAATTATTATTATTATTAATGTATTGTAATTAAAATGTAAACAATGTAAGTTGAATTGAATTACAGCAAACAGGGAGATCTTGAAACCTGAACAAAATTAATACAGAAAAGATGCTTGAAAATTGTATACGTTTTCAATTGCTTAATGAAATACCCACACAGTAAACAACTGTTACTAACTAATATAAGATTTGATGCCATATTTTGTGATGTTATCCAATGTGTAAAATATACTACAGAAGCAATGACTTATAATGGCACATAATAATATTTTGTCAGGTTGATGACCCTATATTGTACCAGACATTATAACCAGGTATTTAATGTATAGGCTTGTGCCACTGTCATAGAACCAATAGGGCTCTTAAATATCACATAAGCCGCACAAAGTAGTTTTTTCTAGAATCTTATAAATAATGCAGAGATGTGATTTACATCCATTTATATCTTTTGCATGCAGTCTCTAATGTTGAAAGGAATAAACATCGCTAACAAGATCATCCTGTTAGAAGAGATGGTAAATATTTTTCAGATGCCAGAATAAATGTGATGCTCCGGTTAGTGTGAAGTGTGATAAAAGAGGGGGGATGGCAGTGAACTGTTGTGTAAATGTATGTCTAATGACATTAGAAGAAAGCAGCAAAGCTTCATTTCACTTGGAGCGACACAGAAGAAAAAAGAAACGTCTGAGGAGCACTCACTTTTCTTCAGTCCACGCTCCATCGGAATGCTGCTACTTATATATGCAGATTGATGTGCCGACCGTAAGAGACTGCAAGTAGAAACAAGATGAAGATTTAGCTTAATCTCAGCTTTGCAGAAAAAATTATCTATAAAATAGTGAAATGAATGCAACAATGTACACAGTCACAAGTACTATACTATACTATACTGTATTTAACAACACTTAGCAAATATTTGTAACTGCCTGCTCAAAAACTGTAGTGTTTTAAGTTACACTTCATGGTTTGTCAGTGATTTTACTACTGGTATCAGTTTTTTGCATTGGGTTTGGACATGTCTAGTAGTAATTGAAAAAACAGGATGAACGGAACAAAAGAGATGGGAATATTATTAATTGAGTTGGGAAATGACTTTGTAATTTGAGCATTAAGTGAATATTTTGACAATTATTAATAGAACAAGGCCTAGGATCAAAATGTAATCATACACATAATTCCCGGGTCCCAGAACACTAATCCAGAAAAATGTAGGTTTACATTTTGTCCTAATTTACACTTCCGACATAAAATCCATCTTCTCCTCTATCTATTCCCAATAACCACACTTTTCCCATCTGATTGTGTATATAACATAAAACGGAAGTAGCTACAAATAGTGTAGTGCAGTAGAAATTATTGCTACTCCAAAGATGATTAACATTGTTTTGAACACTCGAAAAGTGTAGGCTGTTTTCCTGCTAGTTGATAAGGTGGTAATGCAACCATACTGCTTTTATTGTGAAATTGTCACACGATGGAAATAAAAACTGGACAAAACGACATCAAGTGCCGGAGTGATTTGTATCCTTTCATCTAAAGCCAGAGATGCTAAGGTCTGGACACATTCCTTGAGCCACTGTCGGGGATTGATAATAGATGTTGAAATACTCAAAGTTGAACATTGAAGTCAAAGTGGAGAGCTCTGAACACTTCCTCTGTGACTGACATTGTGCATCGGACCTCAGGAGATCTGGTTAGTGATGTCTCTGAATGGAGGACCTTCTATTACAGTGAAGGGGGCTTTCTGAGGAAGAAAGCACTTGACTTCAGTGTTAAACTCTCCTCCTCCTTGACTTTATACAACCAATTTGTATCTCAAGTTGATTTTCTGGAGGATGTCACCACACTGGTTCATGAAAGAAACACAATCTGGAAGTTGTTCAGCTGCTTGGCAACATACTGGTAGTGGTTTATCATCTCAATTCTTGTTGACGGGTTCCCTTTAACGGTAACACCTTCATGTTGAGTAGAAACACCAGCAACCAATCCAATACATTTATGAAAAATCACCACAAAGACCAGCTGGCTTACAGTGTGAAATAGAACCTTGTTTTGGTCACAATCGTGTTAATTTAACCCCTACTGCCACAGTAAGTAAGTAAAAGGTTCTACTATTGTATTATGATAGTAGGGTTTAAATGATTATCTGATGATCAATAGAAAGTTCCATTTCACCCTGTTAGTCGGCTGTACTTTGTGATGGTTTTGTATTTTTTGTTTGGTTTTGTTGATAAATGCATAGGATTCGTTGTTTCCCATGAATTTCCCATTAATTTCTACTATCATTGAAGTGTTGCACTGGAGGTGTAATTTTGTATTAGCGAGGTACCCAGCACACACCAGTGCAGACAATTCCAACTATTTGTCATCTGTGTTCCAACCTGCCCTGCCCCAGTGGTTACTGATAATTCTGTTCCCTTCTAGGCCTTTCTACCTGACTGTTTTCTTTTATTTGGAAAAGCTACACAGTAATATATATTACAATACAATACCCTTATCCCCTATTTCAGAACTTAATAAAATAAACCCAAAATAACAAATGGCACTCAGAGTCCTCTCTGTGGGTACACAGGCTGTCGACCCAGCACAGAGTTCACCAGAGAGGGCTCAAGGCATCCTTCTGCAGTCCCAGAGTGAGAAGGTGTGGAGAGGGTCTGGTTATCATTGGCGCTCCAGTGCCTAAACATTTTCTTTGACCCAAGAAAGATGCTCCAAACATAATCTGGATTTCCCCTTGTGACAAAACATGACACATGGTCAATTAATTATAGTTTTTTTAGACACTCCCTGAACACTCAGCTTCTCCTTTCACATCCTCAGTGAAACAGAACCTTATTAGTCCAGTAGGCTGCCACCAGCTCTCATTTGATATAAGCCCAGTCCGTAACAAGATTACAATGGGTGAGAAGCCAACCCAGTAGCATGTATATAACGGATGTGGGGAAATTTTATATTTAATTGCCACTAGGGCACACTAAACAACAAATACACACAATGGATATTATGTGTAAAGCGTATTGAAAACTAAAAATTGAAGATGAACAGCAGGCTTAGGTTCGCCTTTATTGCCCATAAAATTAAACATATCTTCCTTTACCTTCCCTTTCACTGCATGAAAAGAAAGCACTTTTTGGTTTAGTAATGACGGATAGTGGAACTGACCCTGACAAAAGCAGGTGTTAACTTAGCCTTAAAAAATGTAAACATGTTGGTACCTTGCAAAACCTAATTGACACTTTTTGAGCACTTAGTATCTAGATGGTCGCCATCACTGCCCTATTCCATTTCACATCTCTGATTGCTTTTATTTATAGCTTCCTACATTCAACTCCTGCATTCAAGGACTTACCCAACCTTTCTGGTTAGACCCAATAGCTCTTCTGCAAATAATGACATTAAGCCATCAACTCCATTTGTCTCTGGATGTTGGTGACTAAACCTGTTTCTTCAAGTTTAACAAGAGGGATAAAGCATTAACACAAAAACTTGAAACTTAAAGATGAAAAGTTGAGATAATCTATCATACTGGTTACAGTGTAAACCCCATCATGGGCATGGACGTGAGGCATTGTGTTGCCTTACAGTGACTTCTCAACTACATTTAGTAAATCATTAGGTAGTAAATCTTATCCCAGTTAAACCATATGTACATATTTTTTTTTTAAAGTTGAGAAAACCTTTAAGGGAACCTGTCACCACTGTTTCACTAATACTGCTAGTGACAGGTTCCATAGAGCCCTATTAACTAACTGACACCCTTCTTTTAGCTAAAAACTTGTTTCCCATATATTCCCAAAGCTCAACTTTATGCTATATTCCCTGGCACCAGAGGGAACATATCCTGCTAAGTCTGCCCCTCCCATCTACGCTTCCCTATTACCCAAGCCTCTTGTAAGTATTCAGCACTTCATATCATGTGACCAGGATGATGTAATCTAAAGTCCTGTTACATCTGCAATCTCTACCCCAGGTAGGAATCTGATCACATGAAATCACAGCATGCCTCAACAGTGGATGGGGAGGAGTATAAGTCCATGGAGGCTGCAGTAATCATGCCATGATACTGCCATGTGATCAGATACATACAAGGACATTGCAAATATAACAGGACCTTAGATGATATCACCCCGGCATGATTTTAATTTCCCAATGATGTAACAGAGCACTCTCCCTTAATGCTCCATACATCACCATAGTGAGACCTGTATCAGGAACAAGGAGGCAGGAAAATGCAGTAAACACAGAATAATCAGGGTGTCATTGGGCTCACTTAGTGTCATTGGATATATAAGTTTACAAACCGATTTTCACGGCAGCCATGAAAAGGAACCATTTAGCTATTTAATCAATGTTTTTAATTAAATATTTATTTTGGGTGGGTTAATTTCAATAGCAGATTCTCTTTAAGCCCTTTACCTAGGTAATACATGTTTAGTGTTTTCTTATTTATTTTTAACACTAACATTACAAGGCAATTTCCCAGCTCAATCCAAAATAAATGTACATGGATATAACGTATTAATGTTCATTATTGCTAACATTTACATACAGCCTTTCTAAAACCATGTTTAAGTATAAACACAGTTCTCTTTCCATCTTGTTGTATGGTTGTCATTAGGGGCTGTTTTCTATAAAGTAAATTACATTTTAGGTTTAGTAATCCTTTAAGCAATAACAACCCTCTAAAAGAATACAAAGCATGCACAAATAACACGGAAGGATTGCAAAGACACAAGGTACATATTATCAGAATGCCCTCCCCCAGAACGATCATTATAATAGAAGACGGAGCGTTCTGTGTTTTCCATCAAACATCTAGGTTTTCAGAATAGCGGCACTACATTCAGGAGAACAGTAAAATTGTCAATCACAAGGAGAAACATCTGATGCTTTAAAAACTTTCCGTAAAAAAAGTTTTTTTTCATAACATTTTCATTTTCTTTCTCTTGAAGTTTATGTCAGTTTGGGCCATTTAGGACAACTTTACTGGGTGGCACAGCCATAAAGTGGAGAACAAAGGGAAGTGTAATGACAACCGTTCATGTCTCTCATTCATCTGGAAGAGTATGGTTTGGGTTCCTTCTTGGAATCCGTCCATCTATCTGGAAAAACCCCTCTAAAGTACTGTCATGGTCTTAAAAGATTTCCAATATTAAAGTAGCTTCATCAGGTTGATTGCTAGTTGGTTGGAAAAGTAATCATGTTGTTTCCCTGTCTACATCTGCTATTGATGATATAGATTGCTTTACATATGCATTACATGCACGCGTCATCGCTGCTTTTTAGATGCTGATTATCCTGTGGACGTTACAATTACAAAAAAAAGAAAAATAAAAGCACACTACAATCCTACAAATTTGACTTTATTATTAATGTGTATTTAAGTGCCCCTTGTCTTTCATGTGTCTGCCCTGAGGTGGTATATGGATAGAGGTCCATGATTGTAGACTCTATGCATGGGATACAATGCCACCTACTGTAAATTATTCAAGCTTTAGAAATTACTCTATAGTTTTGTGATTGGATTGAATCAGTCTTGGAATTCCCAAGTGAGCTTTTTTCTTTCCTACCAATTAGCTGTTCTGTGTACATTATTCCTTACTAGGCTATACTAACATGCAGCTGAAAGAAATCAATTCCATATATTTACATAATTCTGCAGCATGATTTCTGCCTGAACTCTGCCCTGTACCAACAAAGCCTTGTTTATACTGTGTTTATCCAAAAATAAACCCTCCTCAAAAATAAGCTCTAGCATGATATTTCAGCCTTGTCAGAGTGGGACTGAAATCAAGCCCTTCCTACATAATAATCCCTATTTACAAATGACTATATATTCTGAACCATGGCACCAAAAAAGGCAGTTCTGGTATCATTTAAAATGGATAATCTCCACTTAGTTATTGTTTGTCAGTGGTGCCACAGACCAGAAGATATACACTGTTAAAGTTATAGTTCGGAAAGCAGCTACATGGACAAGAGAAACTCATGGGTAAAGTGCCATCGTTAGACATGAGAAATTTGGCCAATGATTCTAAAGGCAATATGTTCACAAGAAATTTACTATTGAATTCAGGTTTTGGAGAGTTATTTTCGGAAAAACACGGTTCCTATGTGAAACAAAATTTAAGGTCTGTGCAGGAAACAGGCCCAGGCATAACGGTTATTCCTGTATCCTCTGTAAACCCATAGTAATTACTAATATAATCATTAGAAAACATAAACTGTATGTCTCAAATTAGCAAAATACTATTAGAGAAATGGCATACCTCTGACTTTTCTATTATTACAAACTTACAGAAGTTTTAATAAAAGAGCATTAAGAGCTTAAGAAATGTATCCATGTTTATGATTCTTTTCTTTGCAATTTGATTCTAAATAGTAAATTTTACATTGTTCAACTTATTGGGAAAATAAACGTGATGTTAGATAATGAAAACAGAACCAACTTTATTTTCTTCATCTCTTTTTGCTGTCAGTGAAATAGTTTTGTAGTTGACCATGTCATGGAGCTTGCTATTCACAGCTGTCTACTTCTACTGTTTTTGCACCATCATTCGAACAGCACAACACAAATGATGGTTGTGCTTATCTGTCATATAACAGACCCCAGCGGCCCTGACCCCTTGGATTGGCATTCATCACACTTCTATTATCTTACTAAATATACTACTGAAGAATCTTCTGTTTTGGTTTGAGGCATTTATGATCAATCTAGGATTTACAGGTAACCGCAACCAAAAAGTTATATATACATTAGATTGCTCTCCCAACTCCTTCATTCACATGGACATTTGGCTAAGGCAAAATTACATATACCATATTACAAATAAGATAAGCTGCTGTCATACTCTTCCCCATACACAATATGTGGGCTGTTAAATTCCAGTTAGCCTGATTCTTAAATACCCCAATATCCACTATTGGTGGAGAGTCTGGGGACCCAAAGACAGTAAGTTCAGTCGAATATTCTAATGGTATGGGCGCCTTAAAGGAAATCTACCATTTGTTTGCATTCATTGTGAACCAAACATACCTTGAGAATGCTGTAGCTAAACTGATACAGAAACATATCTTGTTTAATCCCTGAACCATGTGGTTTTGCTCAAAAAACAATTAGAAAATTTCGGGCCTTGGAAAAGATGGTGCAGAATGGCTACCATACATACACACACTACTTCCATATACACAGGGGCTGCCTGAACTGACCAGACAGGACTAATCAACCTGAACTAGATGACTCATGCACAGCAGCTGGGGGATGGTGCAGCGATTGATTACTTCTGCCTGTCAGGGACAGCACAGTGATGACTTATTCTCAGCTTGTGGTGGGCAGGACAAGGCTGAAGCAGTGGATAATTTGAGTAAGAGGAGAAGCACCGGGGCAGCTACAGGAGCGACAGAGCCCTATTATCATAATTTTTTAATTGTTTTTTCAGCAAAACCACTCAGCTCAGGGATTAAACAAGATATGTTTCTGCTTCAGTGTAGCTACAGCATTCTCAAGGTATGTTTGGTTCACAATGCATGAAAGCAAATGGTCGATATCCTTTAAACCTGGCGTAACATTTGGTATCATTATCAGTGAGCTGATCATGCCCACAAACCAGGAAAGTAGTAGAGACTACTAAGTATGGCCAACAAGGTTATTTACACATTACGATATGTATTTTCAGCAACTGGATGGGAACCTTTCACTGCCAGCAAGCCTAATTCTTAAAAACAGAGAGGGATAAAAGCACAAAGTGTCTGAAAAATATTTTATATAATTGTTTTATATTAGTGTAGTGATTAACCTTTACTTGCATAAAGCTGGAAACCTCCTGCATGACAATTGGATAGTAATAATATCCACAAAACATGAAAAGCCACACCACACATGTGTTGTGAGTAACATTTGCCCTTTTCATTTTCATAAGATTATTACCAGAGCATGTGGTTTTATTCATAATGTGTAATGAATATAAAATATAGTATGCATGGTACGTGACAAGTGAAATTAACACCCACATATGTCCAGACACTGCAGATATTACATACAGCTGTTGTCATACCTAGATCTTGTAGGCCGTCCAAACAGGACAGTGTAGGAAGTAATTTGTGGCTTCAGATCAATAGCGGGGTCATTTATGGCTGACTTTGAGACACTGGCCATCAGGTATCTGTGTGATTGTGCTCTTCTGCAGTATAGCTGTCCTTCTCTTCCAGCTCTTGATGGCTTCGGGCTCTGGAGTGAGGGCTGACCTGACAGCTGCTCGTCCTAGGGGAGTCATAGAAGAAACACATGAAGCTTCCATGGCTTCCTACTTGTCTGCTTTTAGAACACTCATCTAAAACATGAACAATAAAAGTTATATTTCTTTTGTCACAAAGGGAAAAAAAAACTTCTACGGAATAGAAAAAAGCTAAATGTATACATCACAAGCCTCGGGGTGAGCCATGCAGCACTAATCCGTAACTCCATGATGCATCCACAAAAACGATAACGGCATGTTGTACAAAGTACATCTGTTTTACATGAGGAATGTTTTGAGATGGCAATCCAGATATCTCTGTAAAGTTCTGGCTCTTTCTGCTGTCCGCATCAATTGTCTTTAACTGACTATTTACAAGTCGAGATTTTTTTTTAAGGTTAAAAATAACGGCATAAAAATAAAATATGTAAACATTAAGAAATGTAAGACACAGGGACGCATGAACCACAAGCGCAAAGAAAAAAGGAAATATATGTGACATGTGTATTGTAACCACAGAAACCATAGAAAGAAAATATTTTCCAGGGTTTGGTAAATAGTGGAACTATATTTAATATTTAACTTTTAAACCCCGCCAATTATCGCAGGATAAGCCAACGTATGAATCAGACGTTGAAAAGAAGATCTGTAACTTTATTTGAAGACTTACCAATGACAATAAACAGTTATTTGTGAAAAATGTTATTCTAGGCAAAAACGATAATTCATCTTCTTCGCGAAAATCCAAACTAATTGAAAGAAACTTTGTAGTCTCTATTAATGCCATTTGTATATATGCCACTAGTTATAAAATGACATTGAAAGCCGATGCTGTTCTCAACAACACCACAGTTTCCCAGTTTTATGTACTTTTTAATTTCCTCTGTGGAAAATCTGTTCTTCATAAAAGTACTGCTAGAGAAAATGTGGAAAAAGTTGATTCATTCCATATTTACATTCCTGCTAGTACCTGGAAATGAACCAATTACAATTGTACGCCAGACGACTAATGGTATCAAAACTCATCTTCCTAAGGATGGTGGTGACAATGTAGCACTTTGCATTGATGGTACGAGCAAGAAAATTGACCCATCTGCTATCAGTGGTGTGTGTGCACCATTATAGGGAGCTACTCATATTGACCTCATTCTGAAACATTGAAGGAAACCTATATCTGTAAAGAAGTGCCCCTTACATGCTCTCTGCACACCCTTGTTCTGAATCTGCTCGTATAATTCCTTTTTATGGCCTCATATTCTGAAAATTTTACTTTTCGCTCCTTTCTGACTGCACTGATGAAAGACCTCAGGTGGTGCGGGTAAGGTGGTGATCTTGGGAGCAGGACCTTGTCTCACTTTTGCCAGAGACCCTAGGGAGAAGGTAGAAGTGATTTTTTTTACCGCACTGCGCAATGCCGGCATAGACCTGGAGGTCACGTGATCGCCAGGTATGCAAGGGTTTAGCTTCTGGGGTCTTTTCAGACGTAGTACAGCTCTGCCCCGGAAATCTGCCCCACGGTGGGTCTAATCGCCCTGTAACTGTGGCTCTTATAGATGCCACAGTTACAATGGAAAACGTAAAAGAGGAAAAAAAATAATAAATAAAGGACAAAAATCTGTTGAAATGTCCCCCAGGGACATACAATGTAAAAACAAGGACAAAACACCACATATTAATAAGTGTTTAGAAACATTAATTAATATTTCCAAATTTAAAAAATCCCCCTTTACACTTTAAAAACATTGCAATAGTCATCACGTTTTGCCTAGACTATACAAATTATATATCAAAACAACCTACACAAAATCGGGTATTCATTAATGTTCATTTTTAACTAATTTAATAATTTAAAATATTATACTGTACATTACAATAAAAGCACATTTTTTCAGTTTTTTTTTTATTAGACCACATATAAAATAAAAATGAAAAAAATGACCTTAAAGGGAACCTGTCACCACATTTTTCACAATTACAACTAGTGGCAGGTTCCCATAGAGTCCTAGTAACTAACTGACACCTTTCTTAACTAAAAATAGTTTTTCTCTGATTTCCATATACTGTATTCAACTTTATAATTCTATCTGATATCCATGGATGTCTATAGTCGAGTCGAGGTGGGTGTAGCCTCCTCTGGCTAAATATAGCCGCTCAACCCCATGCTAATGTCAGGGTGACTAGGGTGACATTATCACAGGTCCTATAGCCTCTTAACATTAGCAAACTGTACACCAAGCATATATCTAATGAAAACACAGCAATCTGCATGGAGAGATGTAGAAGTCCATGCAGGCATGATGGTATTTTTTTATGTGTTTAGATATGTGCATGGGCAACAGTTTACTAATGTTACGAGGCTAAAGGACCTGTAATGATGTCACCCTGGTCACATGACATAGTCCACCCTCCTCAACTCACTCTAAAGATCTGTAGATACTAGGCAAGTTTATAACTCTGATTTTATAGGGATTTGATGGAAACAGTTTTATGATAAAAGAAGGGTGTCAGTTATATAGTTACATGGGCTCTATGGGAACCTACCAATATCTGTATTTGTGAAAAATGTTGTGACAGGTTCCCTTTAAAGTTTTGTTGAGCTTTAAGTAAAATAAAGTAGCATGTCAAAAAAGGTTATGGCCCTAAACCACAGCGTATGAAAAGTAAAGTCAGTAAAGCCTTTTCAAGCCTTGTCATCAAGGAGTTGAAAATATGTTAATGTGTCAAAGGGGATATGGGGGGGGGCTCACTGTCTAATACACACCCCTAACAAACCTTCCTGCCCATCTCCTTGAAGTAACCCGGCTCTAGACAACTCCTGCACATGTGAGATTGTCTCTTTAATGTGCAGCCGCATGAGAAAATGAGGCCATAAAAAGGAATTATACCAGCAGATGCAACACAACATTAAAGTGATGCTGCCTTATATTACAGGAATGTGCCGGTAGATTTTCTATGCAGTTTTAAAGGATGTTTTAGCACATAGTAAGATGGAGGAAGTGCTCACTGCACATTGTAAAAGCATGTGAATTTTCAGGGCGGAGGACCTCTGGTAACACCTCCGTTAGCCATTCAGGCTTATTAGTCTAAATTTAAATGTTGTCAATGGAGAAGGGAGCAGGGCACGCTCCATGGCGCACTGAATGGAGATAAATGAGAAAACCTCTGGGCAATGGTAAGGTAGCAAGATAGGGGAGATGGTTAATTGCAATAGAGCCATGAGGTGAGGTGCTGTGGTAATGCCCTTAAAGCACTTAAGCCTAATTAGCATTTTTCTAAATTTAACTTTTACTTTTGAAGAAATAGCTGGAAAATAGAAATAAGTGAATGAGTGGGGCATGTGGGCATAGCTTTATATAACATTACATTTGGTTCAGGTAAGTAAATCATAGTAATGGATTCCCTTTAAAGGAAACCTACCACATGAAATGGTCGGTGTGAGCTTCAAAAACCGAGCACCAGCTCAGGGTGAGCTGGTGCCAGAGCATATTTTCATTATTCTCCTAAAGTTTGAACACTATAGTATCTTTATATGTTAAACCGGTTCACTGCATCGTGGTATGCGCTCTGTGCACCATGCGTGCGACCGTGCGCGCGGCTCTCCGACATTTCCTATTTAGGCGCTCGGCGCACGGTCACACGCATGGTGCGACAAGTGCGTACCATGGTGCGATGAACCAGCTTAACATATAAAGATACTAAAGTGTTTAAACTGTGATACAGCACTTTAGGAGAATAACGAAAATATGCTCCATCACCAGCTCCCCCTGAGCTGGTGCTCGGTTTTTGAAGCTTACACCTACCATTTCATGTGGTAGGTTCCCTTTAAGTGGTCACCTTATGCAGCGACTATGAAGTGTAAGGAGTCGGTGATCATTCATGCAGCGATAACCTTCTCACAGTAGGCAGTAACCAGCAATTTGTACATGAAAACTAATTACTTTCATATGTCACTTGTACTACTGTCTTACACTGTTTTTCTTCTCTAATTGGTTAAATGTGTTTCTCAGTGAATTACATGTAACAGATAAATAACTTTATCCTAACACAAAGACCAATTTAATGGAAACATGTAAATTAGCGTTGACTTTGTGTAGGTTGTGATAAACAAGTTTCTTAAAATGCTATAGGGAAATGTGCCCAACGATTCCCATCAACCCAGATTTACTTACAGAACTTCATAAAGAGAGGAAAAGGTAGCCAGTAGTGGTGAGACCATAGAAATAGAAATCCTCTGCATCACTTGGCTAAAAGTTCAAAAAAGAATTGATCACGGCAAGAAACACCCTATAAAATCACAGAACTATACAGCAAGCTGTGCACATGTCCCGGCTAGTCTACAAAGTCTGCTAAAAGCATGCCATGGTGCTGAATGAAGTGAGAAAAGTCCTAACTTCTGCTGATACAAACACATCAGCGTTATATTTCAATCATTAGTAATCTTCAATGACGTCTCCCTTGGTCATAGCCAATCACTTAGAAATGTCATCCCCAAAGTTCTTCTTTCTCAGTCTTCAGCCGGATAAATGTAGTATATCACAGTGGCTGAGACTCAAAGCATTTGTATGACCTCTCTTGTAAAAGAAAATGAATCAATCAATGTTTTCCACTCATTTGACAAAGTTATTACTATTCTGTAAAGTTGTATATTGTGTGGGTACAATGTCCCAAAAAAGACCTCCTCCTATTGTTTCTCTCTACACTAACCACAAAATTGCATTCTCCTGGCTTCAACTTTTGCTAATTTAGAAGAATGACATGTAAACCATTAAAGGACATCTACCACCAGGATGAAGTATTGTAAACCAAGCACACTGACATACTGTTGTGTGCCCCCTCTGACAGGATTTACTGTTCTTTTATCTTCTTATTCCCTGGTTTTTAAGAAAAAAAAGTCTTAACAAGTTATGCAAATGAGCCTCAGGGGCTCCAGGCTTTAGATTTGCAGATTATCACTTGCTTTAGCAAAGACCTGAAAGTAATTTAATCACCAACTCTTCTGGTTTGGGAAGGCCTAAAAATGGCAGGAAGGGTGTTGTGCGTGAATGGAGGACCATTCAATGGTGAGTAGGAGTTGAACTTCCCCTTTAACCCGCTTCTTAATTGGCATTATGCTGCTACATAATTTTGGTGCATCTAAGATGTTTGTGTACCAGAAACTGAAATCTAAGCCAACTAATAGCTAATTTTTTTAACGCCTGTTTTCTGGAAGAAGTGGCCTGGAGGCCACACCTGATCCCTTTTCTATGAGTGATCCATGGAAAATTGTAGAACATGTTATGCTTTTTAATGAATCAGTCACATTGTCTGTTATAATAATGGCAATAGGCACTGATCCATTTCTTTTAACTAAAAATTGTTTTCCTTACATCCACATAAATCAACTTTATGTTATATTCCCTGACATCAGAGAAGGCTTGTCCTGCTGGGCCGGTCCCTACCATATACTCCTCCATATGTCCCAGGCCTCTTCTCAGCCTATCATGTGACCAGGGTGATCATAACAGGTCTTTTAGCCTCCTAACATTAGCACACTGTACAACATACATACAGTATGTCTAATCACATGAAATCACAGCAGTTTTTGTGGACATCTACTCATTGTAATTCTCAATCCAATCCATGGAGGCTGCTGTGATTTCATTAGATCAGATACATTCGTGGAGTAGATTTTGCAGATGTAAGAGGTCCTTATATAATGTCATTTTGGTCACTTGACTTTAAATGCCCAATCAGTTCTCTCTCAATGTTCCATACAGCAGAATGTCATAGTCTTGTGTTGTCAATCAGGGACAGGGAGACAGGACAGTGCAAGTAACTCATGAATATGCAGGGATTTATTGGACTCAGGGAGTGTCACTGGACTCACATCAGGGGCGTTTCATTTAAGTTAACAAATAGATTTTGTAAGATTGCAGGCATGGAAAAAACATTTAGGGATAAGGGCAATGCTTTTTAAACATAGTTTTTAATGAAGTCTATATTTTGGTTGGGTTAATTTGCAAGATAGGTTTTCTTTAAGAACATCCAACTTACAGACGACCTATAGTTACAAAACGGCCTCTATTCCCAATGTGACCTCGGGTGAAGTTCTAGATGCTAGTATTTTACTGGACTTTAGTCCCAGACTGTAATGATCAGCTGTACGGTGTCTGTAATAAAGCTTTATTGATAATCCTTGTTCCCGTGACAGCACAAAATTTTGAAAATCAAATTGTCACAGGGACACAAAAATTTCTTTCTGGAGTTACAATTATAACATTTTCCTGTTCCGACTTACATACAAATTCAACTTAAGAACCTTTCTTGTATGTAACCTGGGGGCTACCGGGCTTTTTTACAGTAAAAACCTAAAATAATAAAACTTATAATAATTCACAATTATAATAAATTTTACCCCAGTGTCTCTACAGTTATTGCTTCACTGCCCCACCCGTGCACATGTGTTGCTGAGCATGCATGTGTTTTCAACAGTAATATGGAAGTAGGCTGCAGACTCTGCAGAGAGATGCTTATCTTTCCAGAGAACTAAAGTATCATCTGTTCAAAGCTAAAATACCAAATGGTCAGGGGAGAAAAGGAGACCATCATAGACACATAAGAAAGCTTGCAAGTTCAGGATAATTTACTCGTATGTGTATGGGGCCCTTAGTCATAATACAAGGTATTTAAATGAATTATATTACTATATATTCTAAATAATCATAATTATTCTTTGTACATTCACTTTTCTTTTTCTAACATTAGACTGGAGGTGTGAGATCTACACAAATGTCCAGTCACCATAATATAATCACAGGGGTCTATTACATATTGCGCTTATCACTTCTACATGAGCACAGGCACAGTGCTATCTTGTAACTGGCTGATAAGTGGTCTGTCTCTACCCCAACCAGTGTGGGAAGGGATAAGAGATAGGGATATGATGGGAAGTATGGAATTTTCTGCATCTGACAGGTCAGAGTGTTCATGGGAACAGTAAAATAATGGGAAGACTAATGTGGTCTCCTGATAGGGGAGACACTGGTAAACTGTGTCTGTAAAAAGCACATGATAAAGAACAATGCATTTTTGATTTTGAAAAAGAGTACAGAAATATTTGGTATTTTATCTGAATAGTTGAGTAGAGTGAATATAAAAGAAGAGAAAAGAGAAGAACAAGTAGTAATTTTGTCCATTTGTGAAAAAATATGCCTTATGGTTCCTTACAATCTTTATGAAATACTGTACATGTAATGCTCTTGTGACTTTTGTTTATAGGCACCAAATAAAAAATTGCAGTGTACCATACTCCCCCATGCTCAGCCCAGTGCACACTACCCTCCACCATACAGTTTCCTCATATACACTGTGTCTCCATTGTGGTTTTCACATCTTTACATAAAGACTGTGATAAATAATGTACTGAACGATTGTTAATGGCGTCAGCATATGTCAAGATAACAGTTCCCAAAAAGGATGAGTCCACAAATGCATTGTGCCAAGAGCAATTAGCGCAGCCCATGAACCACTGGCCTGGGGTTGTCATACACATCACATTACATGCAGTTAAAGTCATATACAGATAACCTTACCTTTAACAGAATCTGAACTGACATTATATATTAATGGGAATCACACATTCTCCTTTATCACGGTCTTCACTATGGCTAATGTCATCCTGGGTGGCCCAACAAAAATGTCTTATCTGTCAGCTTATTTATAGCCAAATCAGTGGCTTGCAAATAATGTTATTGCTTTATTTCCAACTTTATATAGATCAAATATTAGTATGCATAGTGAAAAATAGATCAGAAAAAGCAGTCATTGGTTAACAGTGGTGCTAGAACTATAAGTATCAGCAAGTGCTATCAGACGGCTGTCCACAGCAACAGCAGCTTGAGAGCCACAGGTTGCTTGTGCTTGTCATGAATATGTGATCTATTTTATCTTCAATTATTTAGAAAGTGGTGCAGCCTCCAATTGTATATTTAATTGGAAATTAGTTTTCAAGGCCTGATTTCAACACAATGACAAATCTTTAATGTTCACATAGAGCTTGTAAGAACTACTGTGTATACTTATTTTAATATCTCCAAATTGCTTGCTGTCTTCCAGTGACCCGCTCCTCGGAGACAGCTCTTTCATGTATTTTTTAGAAGCGGAGAATGCACACAGAGCTCCTGACACTACAAGGAGCCTGTAATAGCACATCCCTAATACAGCATTAGTCTGGAGAATAACCTGCATATCAATTGCTGTTAATTTTGTTTGTATCATTTTGTCTTTGTAGTTGCCAGGAGCAAGGAGGCTTCTAGAAAGTAATCTTAAAATTGCTCGCTACAGGGTTATTAGCAAACTATTGATTTATGTCGTAGAAAAACATTCAGCAACCTGGGTGTGTGAGCTGGTGGAGCAGTAAACATGGATCCTTGTCATAGAGTTTCAGCTTCAGGCAAAAATCCCTATTAATGACAACAGGGAGTTTTGGACAAAGCAGCAGATCAAGAATCCCGGTTGCTCGTAGAATATGCCCCTTAATTAAATAAGGGACAGCATTTACCTTATTTAACATATACAGTAAACATCATTGCTGGCATGTGCTAATATGATGTGTTTAATGAGCCGTCAGCACTTTCTCTCAGCGGACTCAAGCTGTCAAGTCATGGAAATCGGGCTTACTGCATAAAACACCGCAACTTGCCAGTCTCCCACTGGTCTTTAAAGGAATGCCTTAACTTTAAATACACCTTGATCTCATATAAAAGAGATTCTTGTGATATTCACAAATATGTTATTAAAAGTCTATATAACATGACAGAACCTGAAACATGTGGAAATGTATTTATCTGAGGCTGGCACAAGTAAATAGGACTTCTAGATATAGCTAGCTCTTACAGATTGAGGCTGAAAACATACATGCAATTGTGTTATGTAGTTGTTAAATGCTTTCTAACTTTTCACCAAGTGAAAATAAGAAACTTTGTAGTGTGTCTTCTCAAAACAAAGAGCTTCTCTCTTCACTTACTATGGCTCTTATCATAGTTCTTTCTTCTCTGATAAAGTGAGTTTAACACCAGGCTCTCTGATGAATTTCATCTTGCTAGCAAGAGAAGCAGCAACCTACACACATGTCCAATTACATAGAAGTGCCTAGTGGAAGGGAGGTATCTCCACCATCCAGCTCTGAGACCACTGTAAATTAAATTCTGAATGGCAAACTGCTAACGTACACACATTGAACTACTGAATAATGAAAAGTCTGTCTAAAGTTGAAGTGTGTGTTAAGTCAAGAAAGCGCATCCAAAAGGCATCAAAAACAGCCACAAAACAGATATTTCTAGTCTTTTACATGCAGTCTGCTCTGAAAGGAGCATGCTATGGAGCAGCAGTTTTGCAGACCAATTAGCAAATAATAATCACTATATACCTCCATGGAAGATGGAAAGAAGTAGAATTCCATGGAGGATGGGTAAGAGTAGAAGTCCATGGAGGCATGTGATCAGATACATATATGGGGTAGAAGTCGCAGATGTAACAGGACCTTAGATGACATCACCCTGGTCACATGACATGCTGATAAGATGCATGGGACAGGAGGAGGAGTAGATGGAAGGGGCTGATTCCAGGTAATATAAGATAAAGTTGATTTTATGGGGATGTAAGGGATACAATTTTTAGCTAAAAGAAGGATGTCAGTTAGTTAATAGGGCTCGACAGCACCTGGGTAGGGCCATCTTTAAATGGCAATTGGCACCCAAAGATTAAATCAGTGCAATAACAGCTGGCAGCCTGTTAAAGGCTTCCATAGGTGTCATTAAGAGATCTTTATTACAGTCTGTATGAGAATATACAATATACTGCAATATAGTTGTATTGTGGTACATTGCATAATTGATCAGACCCCTAGGGTACAAGTACTCTGAAATAATAGTAAAAAAAAATGTAAAGTAAAAAAAAATATGAAAAATATGAAAAATTCAAATCACCCTACTTTCCTTGGAACACAGTAAACAAGTAAAATCATAAACATATTAGATATCACCAGATCCCAAAAGTCTGATCTATTTAAATAAGAAAACAATTATTACTGAAGATGAAGTGAACTGAACTGAAGTGATATTACAATAGACAATACAATATTACAATAGCAGTGTTACTCAAACCTCGTCCATTTCCTGATTTGTAAGCCATCAGAATACAGGCTGCCATTTATAGTATTCTGTATTCTGCTGGATATTGTCTACCGTAAAATATTGTGCATCTACAGGCTTTAATGAGGAATGAGGAGGAAAACTGATTTTCTCCTAAATGACACTGGTCCTACTCATTTAAATACGTATTGTGACCTGTGCAGCATTCTGTTTTTGTTACTGTCGCTATATGGAAAATGCCAGATTTTTTCTATAAAAACTGAAGACTTGTCTAAACATCAGATATGTAGTTTAGGTACTAAAAGTTGACCTTAGAAAAAAAAATGGCATGGTGTATGCACCGCAATGTGAACATGCCCAATAGAAGTCAATGGGGTCATGAGTTAACTCAAAGCCAAAGCACATTTGTGCATTTGTGCCCAAGGATTCATATATTGTCCATAGGAGAGTACAATAGTTTGATGATGTCTTGATATAGATTATTAATTCTCATATATGTGGTATTTATGTGGTTAGTCAGGAATGTGTGACTGACTGATCTCAATATATATCAAAGGTAGAATTCAGGATGAAGAATTATATAGAGAATGTTGGATAACCCTACTAATAGATCTTCATGAAAATGTCATTATAGCCAGTTATCTGAAGGTGACGACATTACTCAGGGAAATGTATAGCAATATTTCCCTTTCACCAGTTAGTGTTGTATTTGATATGTTCTCACCTCAGAGGGAAATGCATATGTCACTTTTCAAGATAAAGTTGCCATTAATGTACACATCAAATATGGAGATAAATACCACTTAATCCTGCCAAGCTGTGGCTGAGAAGTGCTGTTTGGTCTCTATTTAAACTTGGCCTTGGCAATATCGCAGACTGTTCCCTTTTCTAATGCGACATTACTTCTAAGTTTAGTCTTTAAAGTGGATCTGTCATCTGTAACAAAACCACATTTGTGATTTTAAGATTTCAAATAAGGATTTATCTAGGTGTCTGCCTTCTCTATTCTGTAGATCCATTCCTCCTCCTTGAGTAGTAGACTCCTTTTTCTTCCCGCTGAATTATCTCCCTTTCAATTACTTACAATACTTCCAACATTAGAGACTGACAACTAGTGAGGGAGAAATTATTGGATAAAAATAGCTAAAAATCCAGAGTGGATAGATTCTCATACATGAAATCTTAACTGTGCAACAATGGCGACTCGTAGCATGCCTCTTATACACTATTATAGCTCACAAAAATGTCAGACAGTTAATAAATGTCAAGCTGAATAGATTCCTAGTTCAGTAGATTTTTTTTTTAAATGTGTAAATAGTAAATGAAAATTAAGAACCCTAATTTTAAAGTACTTAGAAATAATAAAAATAAGTTGCTAGTAAATACTTTATTGTAACACTTTAACCCCAAATTTATGATGAGACATAAATTGGAAATAGTAATAAATCGACTATCATCTGGAAAAGGAAAATCTTGTGTTTTTAACAATCTAAACAGGCAGTTAATCACTATCAAACAGAATTAAAGGGGGATCTCCATACTAGCAAGGGATAAGTAGAATCATGTGATTCAATTAAATGTACTAAAGTTTCCTTCATCAGGTCAAGGCAATGTACAACATAATCTTCGTCATCGGTTTCTCCAACCTCGATCACATTCAAATGAGAATAAATGGAAAGATGAGATGAGACACATGATCTTTAACTGCTGTATGTAATTGCTATGTTTCTCTTACCGTCCCAGCATTCTTTACATGGACCCCTGTAAGACCTCTCCTGACCTTTATTCTGTAGATCCATTACTAACTCTTTTTGATCTGTAGGTTCCTAAAGAAGGTACATAAAGTGATTGGGAGAAAATAAAAACCAGCCGAAGAAGTTGAAGATGATTGAATCAGACGCTGCATTTCCGTATCATTTGTGGGTGGCGAGTAACTCTAGATTATGTATTTCAACATTTGTCCCATTCAGGAAGTTTACTCTGCGGTGATTGCAAAAGACTGAAAACACATTTTCTACCTGGACAATCATAAATATTAGATGACCATTTATCTTTAGACTGCATCATTGCAGTTTTCAGCAGTGCATCAGTACATATCACTCATGTGTCGCAGTTATTATGTACCTATGACACTTGGTTTAGAGTTATCTAATAAGCTATATCACCTATAACAGAGGTTTGACATGCTTACATCTGTATCTGAGAGATCAAAGACTAAATATGTTTACTGCAGTTTCTTTCTTTGCCCTTACTGAGCTGAATACAATGTCAGATGATCAATTACAGTGGATGTAGATACTGGCTGTGGTTTCTGAAACGTGTTTGTTAATTTCCATAACCAGAGGTGCAATCCAATCAGAGATGGTTTTAAAATGATGGTTCGGAGGATACTTCAACCTAAGGCAACCAATCATCTTCTTTATCTCTGAGGCCCACACAGAAATTATAATGAAAAATAGACATGGAGAGAACAGGCAAGTTTTTTGGACTTTTTGGAGTTGTCCACGGAGAAGACCTGGCATAATATATCTTAATTGACAATATTTTATTATAAATGTTAACAGTTTAAAAGGAATCTAAACTAAATTTACATTTATTACGATACCTTTGGAACTATTTGCTATTTAAAGAGCACCTGTTAGCAGAAAATGACCTATTAAACACTAACTGTATGTGGTCAAGTAGCTTAACACCTGACCTATTAAACACTAACTGTATGTGGTCAAGTAGCTTAACACCTGCCAAATCATGTTTCTTTCATGGCCCAGCATGGTAGTATCATCAAGTGTATGAATTTTGAATTGAGATGTAAATTGGTTGTTTAAAGCCTAGAAGATGGAGAGTTCGGCACTGAAGTCAAGCTCCCCTTGCCTTATAATGCCTCCTCTACTGTTAATGACATAATTCACCAGACTTCAAGGGAACCGCTTAGTGAAGTTCTTGGAGGCAAAGTTGTTAATTACAATGAGGGGTACGTTCGGAGGAGGGGACAAGGCTCTGCACAGGGAAGCTTGGCCAAACACCTGGGAACCTCAGAAAAGGATGGAAACACCACGGAAATGGACAGGAAACAGCAGGGGCAGCATGCATGGATGCCTCTGAGGCTGCTTAATCGTACCATTATGCCAAAATTATGGGCAGCAGCATGGCCATAACAAAGTGACCGAATGAGGCTAGATAGCATCTAAAACATGCAATAATTGACCCTGACACTCTCCGGCACCAGCTCACCCTGAGCTGGTGCCGTGTATCTGTGTCTTAGAACTACCACTTTTAAGTGGTAGGTTTCCTTTAAGCTTTGTTGTTAATACTGGTTCTGATGACAACCCAACATTTTTAAAGTCCAACTGTCACAGAGACAAAAAATTTTTTGCTGGGGTTACAATTGTAAAGTATACGGTACCTACTGAACCTATCCTGTATGTAACCTGTATGTAACTGCCTGTATTCATATTCATTGAACTATTCCTCATTTTTAAAACTAAACAGCCACAAACCTAAATGTATTTTACTGATAATTTATTTTTATAGAGCCACACAAAATGTCAAGTGTAAGTTATTGTAAATTAAAAAACATTAAAACCGTGTGGTGTGCATAAATTTTCAGCACCCTGTACTCGGATAGTTCTTAATAAAACCCAATTGCCTTTGGAAGTTACTAATTAGTAAAAAGAGTACGTTATGTGTAATTATGTAACCACTACTGCTGTTTATTTATAGATCTCAAAGATATGATAGAGAACATTAGTGAACACACAGCTTAATGAAAACCAAGGCTTTGGATAAAGTTGTGGCAAACTGTGCAGCTGGGTTAGGTTTCAAAAAAATAGCCCTAGATGTGAACATCTCACGCAGCACTGTTCAATGCATCATCCTCAAAAGGAGAATGGCCCAACTGCTAATCTACCAAGACATGGCCATTCACCAAAACTGACAGCTCAGACAAAGAAAGGCGCTAAATAAGCCAGGGTCGCTGTGGAGATGCTGCACAGATCCACAGCTCAGGTGGGAGAATCAGGCCACAAATATGTGGCACTTGTACGTGGCAAGCCATAATAAGTCTTGTTTGCAGTTTGCAAAATTCTTTCTAGGGGAGAGCAAGCATATGGAAAAAGTAAGAACCCTTTCACAAAGGTCAAACGCTCTGTGTGAAGGAACGTCAACACCTTGGGTGCAACCGCCATGAGGGAAGTTGAGACATTCGCCTCTGGCAGTAACCCATACTGTATAACATGGAGCAGCATCTTGAGATCTGGTACTGAACCCCCTGGGCCTGTATCATTGTGCTGTGCCATGATTTGCAAAGCACAGGGATTAGGGGGCAAATATAAAGGAGGGGTGACGGTAAGGAAAAGGGGCAAATATGAAAGGAGACTGACTATGGGGAGGGGGGCGTCTTTTATAATTTGCTGCATGCAACAGAGAGGCTTGTTTGGTGGAAAGATGGATGAAAAACTACAAAATTTCATCTGTCCTATACATTTGCCAATAACAAATAAACAAAATTTCTTGTTCTTAAACAAATAAAACATAAGCCACAATATTCCAGCGGAATATCTTAAAGGCAGCTGTGAGAACTTTTCTGTTCCCAGTTATCTAATAGCTATTCCACTAGAATCAACATCTTTCAATAAACAATTATATTGCATAGAAATGTCTGTAGCTAATTTTTCTACTGCTGACACTGTAGCTGAAGTATAGGTGATCCTACGGGCTGGCAGCAAACACCTAGAAGGAAATTATTGATGTAACTGTGTATAATCTCATTATGGTGTTCAATAGAATTTACCATTATACAATGAATTAATGGTTTGGCACTTGAATTACATTTCTTGGGGCCTCTTGGCATATAATGATCTATAGTAAGATTTTGAATGGTGCAGAAAACAGGCCTGTATTCTTTGGTTATAGAAGCCTTTCCCAATCATATTGAGACTAAAGAACCCAAGGGTCACACATAATGGCCAAGACCAAAACCAAATTTGGTCAACAATTAAAGACTTTCAAATGTGAATCTGTATTTTCCTTGTATTTCCTCTGGCACATCTTGCCAGAGAACAGAACAATCTAAAATGTTGAATTTTATTTTGAATTCCCCTTTTTCAGGGCAGCCGCATGTACATTCAGAATATATACTTGCTCAGCTATGTTGATCATGATTTATTATAATCAGATGAGGAGGTATAGCTGCCATCTGAGCATATGGCTGATAACCTTGGAGGTATATATTATAATTTTCCCTTCTATGGTACTGTAAGTGATAAGTGATCTGCAGAATAGCACAGAGATCTGCTGTTGTCAACCACTAGTCATATTTTTGTGGCACAAAATGCACAAAAATATGGATGCTTGCTGGCTATATAATCAGATAAAATTTTACTAAAGGGCTCTTCCAGCTGTATGGTAACCATAAAGCAGTGGTGGGGAACCTATGGCACGGGTGCCAGAGGCGGCACTCAGAGCCCTTTTTGTGGGCACCCGGGCCATCACCCAAACACACCCGACATGACTCAAAGAATCTTCCTGCAGTTCCAAGCAACTTAAAAAGATGCTGCTTTCAGTCATATATTTAAGTGATACTTACTTCGCTACTTGGGTATGTAGGAAGAGGGAGAATGAGTAGACAGGGCCGAATTATCTTTGGAAGACCTTCTGCTGGCCCCACAATTCTCTGTGTACAGAGGGACACTGGAAAGAAGCTAAGCATTATTCAAATTTACCTGTCTCATTCTTGTCCTCAGGAGGCCAATATGATCGAACATTGTTGAAGAACAGGGAGAAATAAGTTACTGCTTGAATTTTTGGTTGGCACCTCACAATAAATAAGGGGGGTTTGGGGTTGCAGTTTGGGCACTCGGCTGCTAAAAGGTTCACCATCACTGCCATAAAGGATCCACCAGGGCCTATAAATTACAGAAAATCAATGCAAAATGTGATGCCATTTATGGATAGGACATACCTGCCCCCAGGCAGTAATATACACTCACCGGCCACCTTTATAGGTACACCTTTCCAACTGCTTGTTAACACTTAATCTAATCAGCCAATCACATGGCGGCAACTCAGTGCATTTAGGCATTAGACATGTTTCGGACATCATCCTTGCAGTTCAAACCGAGCATCAGTATGGGAGAAGGGGATTTGAGGCCTTTGAACGTGGCTGTGGTTGTTGGTGGCCAGAAGGGCTGGTCTGAGGTATTTCAGAAAATGGCTTACTACTGGGATTTCACGCACAACCATCTCTAGGGTTTAGAGAGAATGGTCAAAAAGAAAAACATCCAGTGAGGGCGCAGTTCTGTGGGCGGAAATGCTTGTTGATGCCAGAGGGTCAGAGGAGAATGGGTGCAACTGGTTCGAGCTGATAGAAAGGCAACGTGACTCAAATCGCACCGTTACAACTAAGGTAGGCAGAAAGCATCTCTGACGCACAGTACGTCAAACTTTGAGGCAGATGGGCTACAGCAGCAAAGACCACACCGGGTGCCACTCCTTTCAGCTGAGAACAGAAACTGAGGCTACAATTTGCACAGCTCATCGATTGGACAGTAGTAAATTGGAAAAACGTTGCCTGGTCTGATGAGTATCTTTCTGCTGCAACTTCAGGATGGTAGGGTCAGAATTTGCGTCAACAACATGAAGCATGGATCCATCCTGCCTTGTATCAACGGTTCAGGCTGGTGGTGGTGGTATCATGGTTGTGATATTTTCTTGGCACTCTTGGGCCCCTTGGTACCAATTGAGTCTTTGGCAACCACAGCCTACCTGAGTATGTTGCTACCATGTCCATCCCTTTTATACACAATGTACCCAACATCAGATCGCTACTTTCAGCAGGTAATTCGCCATGTTCAAAGCTGGATATCATCTCAGACTGGTTTCTTGAACATGACATGAGTTCATTGTACTCAAATGGCCCTCCACAGTCACCAGATATCACATCCAATAGAGCATCTTTGGGATGTGTGGGAACGGAGATTCCATCATGAATGTGCAGCAACAAAGCTGCGGCAACTGTGTGATGCCATCATGTCAATATGGACCAAAATCTCTGAGGAATGCTTCCAGCACCTTGTTGAATCTATGCCACGAAGAATTGAGGCAGTTCTGATGGCAATAAGGGTTCACGCCGTTACTAGCATGGTGTACCTAATAAAGTGGCCGGTGAGTGTAGTTCTCCATAATAAACCACAATATAATCTCTGGACATCTTAGAGACCTTACTCAGGAGCATCTGATCTGGTGATATAGATTACACTTAGTTTGAATTCTTTATTAAAGGTATCTATACTTCCAGGGGGGGCAGTAGATGGGAAGACTAGTAGTGCACACCTTATTATTCTGTCTTTGCTCATTGTCAATGGCTGCACATTAAAAACAACAGCTAATTAATGAAAAACAGTTCTTATTTGCTTCTGAAAGTCTATTTGGTGAATGTCGTTTTAGCAGGGTAGACAGATGCTGTACAAGTAGTGAGGACCAAGCTAATAAAACAGTAAGTGGGAAATAGTGTAAAAGTTTATAGTGCACAGTATATGCTTTATGGTGAGCTCTTACATAACAAGCCTGTGGTTTTACTGGCCATATAATTTACAAAGTGCTTAGCGCCAAGGTTTTAATGTTCTACAAAGCCAAGAATAACAGCCACGAGAGTAAAGGGAGAACATCGCTGTTTATTATACCTAAGGGTCAACTCTGCTATTTAAAATGTGTCAATAATGTGTCCCCCTACAATGAGCACCGAGGATTCTGAATAGAAGAAAATGAAGGATAAAAACATCTTCACTTATTAATATAGAAATAAACTAAATTTAAAACAGTTTCCAAACAGCATTTTCCCTTTCCACTTTTATTTAATTTATTTGCCATTATTGGAATTCTTTTTTATTTTTAAAGCTGTAATTTCTGAATGACACATTTTTTGCAGCATTTTAAAAGGTCATATTTGGCAATTCTGTACTTGGAAATCTAAAGTGGAGTAAGAAACATAGAAATTTAGAAAGTGACAGTAACATCTGTACCAACGTCATCCTCTCTCCATAAAGAATGGCTGAGGATGCGTAGATCAGGTTATTCATTTTCACTCTGACATTGTAAGGCTCAGTTCACACTGCGGTTGGGATTTTCATTTCTAGTAACCGCCTAGAAAAGTAAAAAACTGAAAAAGAACAGATCAGTTTTAAATCCCATTGAAATAGATGTCAATTTTAATGTCACTCGTTGTCATCAGTTGTACAATGATCTGTTATTCTTCATTTTTTTTCACGGAAAGAATGACGGAGTTTGCATTTTTTTTTCGTTTAAAAAAAACTGATGATTCCAAACTAACCATAACAGATGACATTAAATTATTTTTACATTCATAGTATCATAGTATATAAGGCTGGAAAAAGTCCACAAGTCCATCCAGTCCAAACTTTCCTTTTACCTTGCTATTTGGTACTGAATTTGTTGTGACCGGACTCTGTAGGCTATTCTTCTCTGTTTGTTTTATCTTGTATTTGTCTCTATGTTTTGCACTTTGGAGCAAGGAAATAACATCATCTATTTTTCCTTTACTGCCTATGGTAAAGTGTCTCAGTATGGTAAAGTATGGTATTAGTCTCAGGGCCCACTGCCACTGGCTGTGTATTTTGTCTGTTCCCAAACCATACCCTACAATTACAAGAGCCAAAAGAAACACACATAAGTAAAGACTTTTGCAACTTTTGACACCAGAATCCCCCTGCAGGCAGGTAGAATGTTCCTTTATCATACATCCTTCATGTATTTAGTATTGTCTCACAGAAAGTTGACAGAATGTTGTTTAAAGGGGTATTATCGTCTGGGCACTCACATTCAGTTTCATTAAGCAGCCATATATAAACATTTCTTCAATTAGACAATGTGTGAAGATAATTTCTCATAAATGTATTCATATGGTCCCTTAAAAACAAGATTTTGTCCTTGGTTACGGCCACCTCTGCTGAAGTGATTGCACAAAGAAACTAATATTTTTGTATATGAAATGTCCAGGAGTTACTGCAGGTCCTACAGCTGTCCTGTGGTAATGAACGCTGAATCCAGGAGGTCAGGCAGGACTGAATACTGCATGTCTGGCCACTGCTGCCAGAGTGTGAGGTGGTCGTATCCGAGGAAGCTATCTCATTTCTAAGGGACCATATGACTACATTTATGAGAATTTATCTTCACAAAGGAACAATTGAAGAAATATTTACATATGGCAAATGAATTAAACTAAATGTGAATGCTAAGATGGGAATACCCCATTAAAGTGTCTTACCACAAAAAATATAGACAGGAAAAATCTTCATGCTCACCAAATAGCAGATTATTAATAGTTGTTTTCTTGCAAGAGCAAAGTATATTATTAATATGTCCTCCACTAGTATAGGGTACCGTGTAAGACGTTGGTCAGCCGTAAAAAGGAGAAACTGTAGAAGACTGAAGAAGCATTGGAGCTGGCTTTGCTTTAGATGAAGTCACACATTTTTAATGATGTTACACATTCTTACAAATGCTCAATAAATCTTATTTCTTTAGATTTCATGACTGGTTCACCAGCATATAAGAAGCTTTTTGTAGGAAACCAGTTGGTGTTTTTGAAATAGAAAAACACATAGTATAGAGACTTAGACTAAATCACAATGCATGTAGATTACTGTACTGGCAACCAAGACTTTGAGGAAAACCTGTCCCCATAAAAAATCTGTTTAATTCAGTGTCATAGAGCATGAGGTGATAAGCAGCTTCTGTTTCTGTGTTTAGAGACAGGTGGGAAATCTCAATCAATGATTACAGACCCCCAGAAGGGAGCACAGGAGGCAAGATGAGCAGTTCAACTCAGAGCCCTGAGCGGACCATCGACTCACCAAATTTTTTATCCAACAACATGCTTTTACAAGGAAACCTATATAGAATTAAATTGAGGATAGAGGGGGTCTGTAAATGGAAGTATGCGGGGCTTCATATAATGAAACTAACTGGGAATTCTGTTTATGGGGCTATGGCAGTTGAATATAATGAAGCTGGAAAGGGGGGAATCTGTATGTGGGGCTCTATGTAATAAAACTGAGTGTGGCGACATTTACATTTTCGCCTCAGCCAACAAAAAGGCTATAACCAGCCCTGTTCCCTATACAAGTATGCATCCAAAATTGGCTATCAATTATTGAGTATTAGACTCCAAAGTATAAGGAAGCAACAGGTGAAAGATAAGACTGCGACCCACATTTATCTTGCATGTTAACGATGACCCAAAAAAAGCTGGTGCACTCTGTCGGAGCAGTGCTGGGGGTGCCAGATTCATGAGGAACGTGCACCACAATTCATGAATCTGGTGCACCCTGCACACTCCACAGGCAAACTACACTTGGTGCAGTTTGCACTGATTTTGATAAATGTTGGCCTATGTGTTTAACGTAACTACCTTTGAATATTCACTAACAGTACAGTTCCTATGATAGTGTTCTTCTTAGATTTTAGTGAAATGGTTGTAGTCAGCTGGTAAACCTTAAAAATTAGGCTCTAAAATTAATTAATCGTATAACCTAAAGGATTTGGTAATCTATGGGAAGTATGAAGAACAGGCCTGGACTCTCAGTATTTGTCCACACTTTTTCGATTTGCAGAAATGCACTTTGACGAATAGATAAATAAGAAAAGTTTATGTAGTTATGTAGTCTGAGGGCACATAGTAATTTCCTGATGTATTATGAATTTTGCTGTGTGATACACAATGTAAGAACACAATGATCTGAGTATACAACCATGTTTCATTATATCCGTAGAACCATAATAACTATGGATTATATGTTTGTGTTTTTTTAACGTATGAATATGAGCAAATGAGTGCTTCCACAGTATGTTTTGCTTTTACGCTTTAGAAGTTGACAGTTTGTCTTCTGCTTTCATCTCCACACATCTAACTGCAGATTCCCTCTGTTTCTGTGGATTAAGAAACCACAATCCCTAAGGAAGAATGTTCTTTAATGATTTGAAAATTTCAAATTACAAAGGGAAAGCAAGTGACTGATAGTTTAATGGGTCCATTTTTATAATGCATTGTGTTATATGTAGTCAGGGAAGGGACCAAATGTCCATAGAATTATATCTCCGATGGTGGTTTTGATGGTAAACATGAAAAAACCCTTTATTTCCAATGTTTCATTTGTAAGGAAATGCAACATAACATGAATAATAACTAAAGTAATAAAATGTTGTATTTAAATTTATGAATACACTCCTGTACCATAGCCACTATTTACCAAAGTATTTTAGTTCTAAAATACAAGCTTGTGTATATAATTAAAAAGCTGGTTATCTGATATTACAGAGCATGCCATCTGAAATGATGGTGTCGTCACCACAAAACGACCCTGAATTTTACTTGGCTGCATGTTTATATTGTCAGTAAAACCAATAATAAGAAGACAAAAGTTGTGCATCAGCTGATTGGATTTGGAAACACTTCATACTTCTAAGAAAGTAGATTAGAGAGAAGATTTCTAGGGTTTGGCTTTATATTGTGAAATGGAAATTTGCACAAAGAAAGAAATGGATAGCATTTTTTAATTTCCATACCCCACAGTTTTATTTTGTAAGAACAATAATTTAGCTCGCTCTTGCATAGGCAGTCCCTGGGTTATGAATGAAGATAAGTTCTTTAATTTTATACTTAAGTTGAATTCATATGTAAGTCGTAACTGGTATATTTTGTAATTGTAAGTCCAGAAGCTGCATTACAGACACCTTACAGCTGATAACTGCATCTTGGGACTAACAAAAAGAATCCAGAGAGCTTCACCAGTGGTCACAGTGAGCACAGAGGTCCGTCTGTAACTTGGAGTCATCTGTAAGTTGGGTGTCCTTAAAGAGACCTTGTCAGGTCAATAAAACACTCTAGCTGCACACCCTAAAGAAAGCAGCTCCCTATGGCTATGCCTATGCCAGTTATAGCACTGTTAAATTTCTAGCTTTAATGGAACATACCAAAAAGCTATAAAGAGCTGAGATAGGTAGTCGTCCGATCCACGAACCTAGCTTGACGAGGCAATGACTGCAGCATCGAGCCTGGCAGTCACCACTAGTATCCCCAGACGCTCCCCTCATGAATAAGCCAGACAGACGGAAGCTAGGTCCGTCAAACGGACCACTAGGTAGCCTAGCGTTTCATAGCTTTTTGCCATGTTTCTGATGAAGCTAGAAATTTATCAGTGATATAACTGGGATGGCTAGGGAGATTCTTCCTTTTGTATGTGCAGCTAGAATGTTTTAATGACCTAAAAGGGTCTCTTTAGGTTCGGGGACCGCCTATACTTGGAAAATCAAGTGCTGCACAATAGAGTAAATTACATAGGAAGTTCAACCTGACCACATGTTAGTGTTGGTAATTGACTTATTGTAAAGAGCTAATGATGCATGGTACTTTCTTCAAAACCCACCTGAAGGCATGGCAATATAGACAATATAAAAAGAATATAAACGTCTTTTGTGTCATAGACTGTATGTTATAAAAAACTGTAAAAAAACCACAATAAAAATGTTTTGATAAAAAAAAAAAAGAATATAAACACCTATGTAAAACACCACAGAATATGATGGCGCTATAAAAAGAAAGATTATTATTACCCTATGTAAAATATACTCAGATCTCTACTATTCTGGATATCTAGGCTCTTCATTGTTCTACAAAAAGCATATCAAGGTATATGCAGTTTTATTTTGGTAAAATTTGAATTCCACTCATAATGGAAGCCATGATGTACAATGGCTCCTTGAAGGTTTCATTGTGGTGTGCTATACTTTTACAGAAATAAGAGCACTGCATGCAGCACTACTCTTATCCTCATTTCTGATAGCAATTTGTGGTGGAACTATGAGAACAGCAAGTTTAATATTCAAAATACAAAAAAATTAAACATGAATGCAAATACCCCAAGACCTGATTAATATATATTCTTTCTGTTATCCAATATGCATTGTTGTGATTGACACAGTATGCCGGTAAGAGTAAATGTAATGTTCTTTTTCTAAATAAAGAAATAATATAAGTAGTGTAAAGGTTTGTACATTTGAACCTTGTTTGTCTTAAAATACTGACAAGTAAAAATGGACACATCCCTGTGAAAAATGCATTTATATTCCAAGATTGTACCTGGATTTGGAGAAATCTGGTGCCCTGGTAGGTGAGATCTCACTGTCAGAGCATATAGATGCATTTTCAAGTCCTGATGCTAACAACACAGAGGTATGGTTACACCACCCTTTGGGACTGATACCCTACACCAGTGATGGCGAACCTATGGCACTGGTGCCAGAGGCGGCACTCGGAGTCCTCTCTGTGGGCACCCGGGCCATCACCCCAACATGAAGTTCACCAGAAAGAACTCAAAGAATCTTCCTGCAGAATCTTCCTACAATGATAGATGAATTTGCCCTCCTCCTTTCAACTGCGTTGGTGTCCTTAGGAGGCTGAACGATTGAAAGTTGTCAATGAACAAGAAGAAATAAATTACTGCTTAAATTGCTGCGCTGGCACTTTGCAATAAATAAGTGGCCTTTGGTGAAGTTGGGCACGAGGCTCAAAAAGGTTCGCCATCACGTGCTACCACACGTCTACAGTTTTACATTCTCTGGAAGATACTTTACCTATTGGTTGAAAGCATCCCGAGTAAAAAGGAGAATTCTCCGCTATGGTTCTGGATCTTGCCTTTCTCAATCATCCAGTCGCCAAAACATTTCTGAATGGGGCTGCCTATTGAGAGATAATGCAATACTTTATGATGTTTAATGCTTCAAACTATAATTCTGCTTAAGACAATCACCATCTAAATGTTAATTGTTGGGTATTTCCCTCATAAAATATGGTGGAAAGTTGTTCCAGGTTAAACAAACTCAAAAGCGAGGGGGGGCCCTGTCTCCGTCTGGCGAAAACCAGGTTTAATACCGTGAAAGTTTACATGGACTGTCCTATGTGGAATCGCCTGCCTCCGTGGCGCTGGTACGCAGGGACAGCAGAGAGCTTCAGAGGGTCTGATGCTTTTTACATCTAATCACTTGTGTGATGTATGATTGTTTCCCCTAAATCCCTCCTCCTCCCCTCCTACCCTTTCTTGGTTCTCTTGATGGGACCTGTGTATACATATGATTAGTCTATTGCTTTGCCTTTGCTCCCGTTCCTCCCCTCATGCCGTCCATCTGGTGTATCTAACAGCCAGATTGAGCAGTATCAATCATATGTCTGTTCAGATTCTGTCCCTCCCTATCTAAGCCGCCCCCTTCCCCTCCCGCCGAAGTGGTGTCTGCTATACCCTGCTAGCACTCTCTGTAATCCGCATCCCTCTCATGCATACTGATGGTGCTCGACCTCAATCTCGCTATACTTTTACAGAAATAAGAGCACTGCATGCAGCACTACTCTTACCCTCATTTCTGATAGCAATTTGTGGTGGAACTATGAGAACTGCAAGTTTAACATTCAAAATACAAAAAAATTAAACATGAATACAAATACCCCAAGACCTGATTAATACATTTTTTTTCTATTATCCATGCATTGTTGTGATTGACACAGTATGCTGGTAAGAGTAAATGTAATGTTCTTTTTCTAAAGGGTACCCATGTAAGACGTTGGTCAGCCGTAAAAAGGAGAAACTGTAGAAGACCGAAGAAGCATTGGAGCTGGTTTGCTTTAGATGAAGTCACACATTTTTAATGATGTTACACATTCTTACAAATGCTCCATAAATCTTATTCTTTAGATTTCATGACTGTTCACCAGCATATAAGAAGCTTTTTGTAGGAAAACCAGTTGGTGTTTTTGAAATAGAAAAAACATGTATAGAGACTTAGACTAAATCACAATGCATGTAGATTACTGTACTGGCAACCAAGACTTTGAGGAAAACCTGTCCCCATAAAAAAATCTGTTTAATTCAGTGTCATAGAGGCATGAGGTGATAAGCAGCTTCTGTCTGTGTTTAGAGAAGGTGGGAAATCTATCAATGATTACAGACCCCCAGAAGGGGCCACATGAGGCAAGATGAGCAGTTCAACTCAGAGCCCTGAGCGGACTATCGACTCACCAATTTTTATCCAACAACATGGTTTTACAAGGAACCTATATAGAATTAAATTGAGGATAGCGGGGGTCTGTAAATGGAAGTATGCGAGGGCTTCAATAATGAAACTAACGGGAATTTGTTATGGGGCTATGGCAGTTGAATAAATGAGTGGAAAGGGGGGAATCGTATGTGGGGCTCATGTAATAAAACTGATGTGGCGACATTTACATTTTCGCTCAGCCAACAAAAAGCCATACCAGCCTGTTCCCTATACAAGTATGCATCCAAAATTGCTCATCAATTATTGAGTATTAGACTCCAAAGTTAAGGAAGCAACAGGTGAAAGATAAGACTGCGACCACATTTATCTTGCATGTTAAGATGACCGAAAAAAAAAAAGCTGGTGCACTCGTCGGAGCAGTGCTGGGGGTGCCAGATTCATGAGGAACGTGCACCACAATTCATGAATTCTGTGCACCCTGCACACTCCAAGGCAACTACAACTTGGTGCAGTTTGCCACTGATTTTGATAAAATTTGGCCTATGTGTTTAACGAAACTACCTTTGAATATTCCCTAACAGTACAGTTCTATGATAGTGTTCTTCTTAGATTTATGTGAAAAGGTTTAGTCCGCTGGAAACTTAAAATTAGGCTCTAAAATTAATGAATCGTATAACCTAAAGGATTTGGTTCATGGGAAGTATGAAGAACGGCTGGACTTCAGTATTTGTCCACACTTTTTCGATTTGCAGAAATGCACTTGACGAATAGATAAATAAGAAAAGTTATGTAGTTATGTAGTCTGAGGGCACATGTAATTTCCTGATGTATTTGAATTTTGCTGTGTGATACACAAATTGTAGAAACACAATGATCTGAGTAACAACCATGTTTCATTATATCCGTAGAACCATAATAACTATGGATTATATGTTTTGTGTTTTTTTAACGTATTTGAAATGAGCAAATGAGTGCTTCCACACGTATGTTTTGCTTTTACGCTTTAGAAGTTGACAGTTGTTCTTCTGCTTTCATCTCCACACATCTAACTGCAGATTCCCTCTGTTGCTGTGGATTAAGAAACCACAACACCTAGGAAGAATGTTCTTAATGATTTGAAAATTTCAAAATTACAAAGGGAAAGCAAGTGACTGATAGTTTAATGGGTCCATTTTTATAATGCATTGTGTTATTGTAGTCAGGGAAGGGACCAAATGTCCATAGAATTATATTCCGATGGTGGTTTTGATGGTAAACATGGGAAAAAAACCCTTTATTTCCAATGTTTCATTTGTAAGGAAATCAACATACATGAAAAATAATAATAACGCAATAAAATGTTGTATTTAAATTTAGAATAAACTCCTTACCATAGCCACTATTTACCAAAGTATTTTAGTTCTAAAATACAAGCTTGTGTATATAATTAAAAAGCTGGTTATTCTGATATTACAGAGCATGCCATCTGAAATGATGGTGTTGTCACACAAAACGACCCTGATTTTACTTTGTCATGTTTAATTGTCAGTAAAACCAATATAAGAAGAAAAAGTGTGGATCAGTGATTGGATTTGGAAACACTTCATCTCTAAGAAAGTAGATTAGGAGAAGATTTCTAGGGGTTGGCTTTATATGTGAAATGGAAATTGCAAAAAGAAAGAAAATGATAGATTTTTTATTTCCATACCCCACAGTTTATTTTGTAAGAACAATAATTTAGCTCGTCTTGCATAGGCAGTCCCGGGTTATGAATGAAGATAGGTTCTTTAGTTTATATTTAAGTTGAATTTATATGTAAGTCGTAACTGGTATATTTTGTAGTTGTAAGTCCAGAAGCTGCATTCAGACACCTTACAGCTGATAACTGCACTGGGACTAACAAAAAGAATCCAGAGAGTTCACAGTGGTAACAGTGAGCACAGTGGTCCGTCTGTAACTAGGGGTATCTGTAAGTTGGGTGTCCTTAAAGAGCCTTGTCAGGTCAATAAAAACACTCTAGCTGCACACCCTAAAAAGAAGCAGCTCCCTATGGCTTGCCTATGCCAGTTATAGCACTGTTAAATTTCTAGCTTAATGGAACATACCAAAAGCTATAATAGAGCTGAGATAGGTGGCCGTCCGATCCAGAACCTAGCTGACGAGGCAGTGACTGCAGCATCAAGCCTGGCAGTCACACTGTATCCCCATACGCTCCCCTCATGAATAAGCCAGACAGACGGAAAGCTAGGTCGTCGACCGGACATACGTAGCTAGCGTTTCAGCTTTTGCCATGTTTCTGATGAAGCTAGAAATTTATCAGTGATATAACTGGGATGGCTAGGGAGATTCTTCTTTGTATGTGCAGCTAGATGTTTTATGATCCTAAAAGGGTCTCTTTAGGTTCGGGGACCGCCTATACTTGGAAAATCAAGTACTGCACAATAGAGTAAATTACATAGGAAGTTCAACCTGACCACTGTTAGTGTTGGTAATTGACTATTGTAAAGAGTAATGATGCATGGTAATTTCTTCAAACCCACCTGAAGGCATGGCAATGTAGACAATATAAAAAGATATAAAAACACATGATGTAAAAAACACCAACAGAAATGATGGATGGCGGTATAAAAAGAAAGATTATTATACCTATGTGAAATATACTCAGATCTCTATATTCTGGATTCTAGGCTCTCCATTGTTCTACAAAAAGCATATCAAGGTATATGCAGGTTTATTTTGGTAAAATTTGAATTCACTCAAATGGAAGCCATGATGTACAATGGCTCCTGAAGGTTTATTGTGGTGTGCTATACTTTTACAGAAATAAGAGCACTGCATGGCAGCACTACTCTTACCCATTCTGATAGCAATTTGTGGTGGAACTATGAGAGAACGCAAGTTAAATTCAAAATACAAAAAAATTAACATGAATACAAATACCCCAAGACCTGATTAATACATTTTTTTCTCTTATCCCTGCATGTTGTGATTGACACAGTATGCTGGTAAGAGTAAATGTAATGTTCTTTTCTAAATAAAGAAATAATATAAGTAGTGTAAAGGTTTGTACATTTGAACCTGTTGTTTAAATACTGACAAGTAAAATGGACACCTCCCTGTGAAAAATGTATTATTCCAAGATTGTACCTGGACTGGGAAAATCTGGTGCCCTGCTAGGTGAGATCTCAACTGTCAGAGCATATAGATGCATTTCAAGTCCTGATCTAACAACACAGAGGTATGGTTACACCACCCTTTGGGACTGATACCCTACACAGTCTCAGTGAGGCTCAAAAAGGTTCGCCATCACTGCCCTACACAGTCTACAGTTTTACATTCTCTGTAAGATTACTTTACCTTATTGGTTGAAAGCATCCCCAGAGTAAATAAGGAGAATTCTCCGCTATGGTTCTGGATCTTGCCTTTCTCAATCATCCAGTCAGCCAAAACATTTCCTGAATGGGGCTGCCTATATTGAAGATAATGCAATACTTTATGATGTTTAATGCTTCACAACTATGATAATTCTGCTTAAGACAAATCACCATATAGAATGTAATTCTTTGGGTATTTCCATACAAAAATATGGTGGAAAGTTGTTCCAGGTTAAATCAAATCAAAAGATGAGGGGGCACTGTCTCCGTCTGGAGAAAACAAGGTTTAATACTATGAGAACTGTCAATATGTGGAATAGCCTGCCTCAGGCGCTGGTCACAGCAGGGACAGCAGAGAGCTTCAAGAAGGGTCTAGATGCCTTTTTACATCTAAATAACATTGATGGTTATGTTATATAGAATTGTTTCCCCTAAATCCCTTCCTCATTTAATCCCTTCCCTTCCTTGGTTCAAATTGATGGACATGTGTATAAACTATGAATTAGTCTATTGCTTTGCCTTTGACTCCAAGTTCATCCAAAATCAAAATGACAGTCAATCTGGTTGATCTAAAAGCCAGATTGAGCAGTTATCAATATATGTATGTTCATATTATGTCACATAACTATATCCCATCAACTTAAACTCAGAAGTAGTGGTGTATGCTTTATGTGCTTACTGAATATGAATTACATCTAATTGCATAATGATGGTGCTAGAAATCAATATTCCCCATGACCTGGCTTTCCAGTATTTCTGCGATGCCTGCTACTGTAGAGTAACAACTTAAAATTCTGGTTATTTTTCTGTAAAGACAATGGCCCTCATTTATCAAAAACAGTTTGTCTGTGCAGTGCGCAGAGACGCCAGATTAATGAATTGTCACGCAGGTTCTTTATAAATCTGGCACTGATCCGACAGAGTGGGCTTAACTTTTTTTTGGTGCACCTTTAACATAGGGGGGCTTATTTACTAAGGGGCCCGGCAGCCACATTTCTGTAGGGTTTTCTGACGTTTTTGGGAAACGCACCGTTGGGACAGGTATTTAGTAGGCGATTGTGTCGAACACGATCGGATTTAGTCGCAATCGTGCTGGCTTACATTAGACACAAATTGGGGGCCGGGCCGCCGGACGATCCGACGGATTCTGACAAACCACAGGATTTTACTTTAAAATTGTGTTGCAAGCCATGCACTTGGATACCCAGAAGAAGAAGGTGAACTCCAGTGGACCTGAGGGGAGACGACACATGCAGGAAATCGGGCACACATCTTCTTGAATCGCGGCACAGTACAGTAAATGTGCCAAGGGAGTCCATAGGACACTGCATGAAAATTTGGTCTGGGTCGACTGTGCACCAGAACGCCCCGTTCAGTGCAGATTTTTGGACACATCACATATAGTGCAGCCAAGACACTTTATAAATACACGTGCAAGCAGTTTTGCTGAAAAGAAAAGTGTGCAAAGTCAGACAAAAACTCTGTCAGGGGTTTAATAAATTTGGGCCCTCGGATTTGGAATTCTACATGATTTATAACCTAAACATTTGAATGTTTTTTTTTAATTTCATAAATGAATAGAGCAGGCAATAATGGTAAACTGTGTTATATGCTTCTTTTCTTGCTCTTTTTCCTGCACTGAACAGGCCATCTGAAAGCCCTCAGATATCGGTCATCTTCAGACAGATAAGGATGTTAATAGTCAACTCTTTCCATACCTATAGAATTTTTCCTTTGATGATTTAGCTCCTGGAGGAGATTAGACTATTCAAGAACAGTCTATAAAGGGTTAAATCATTAGAAACTTTATCTTGTTGCTTTATCTCTCAGCTGTCATTGGATACATGACCGAAAGCTGAATGACACAAAATGCTCAAATAAGGAAGAACGGTAGAGGGAAAAAAGGGAACAGGAACATATTTATTTATTTAAGTATATTTAAAAGCTTACTATTACTGTATATACTCGAGTATAAGCCGACCAGAGTATAAGCCGAGACCCCTAATTTTACCACCAAAAACTGTGAAAACCTATTGACGCGAGTATAAGCCGAGGGTGGGAAATGCATTGATCACAGACCCCCCCAGTATGTAGCCAGCAAGCCCCCAGTAGTATATAGCCAGACTGCCTCCAGTAGTATATAGCCAGCCTTCCCCCAGTAGTATATAGCCAGCCTGACCGCTGTAGTATACAGCCAGCCTGCCCCCAGCAGTATACAGCCAGCCTGCCCCCAGTAGTATACAGCAAGCCCAGCTTACTCCCAGTAGTATACAGCCCAGCCTGCCCCCTGTAGTGTACGGCCAGCCCAACATGCCCCCTGTAGTATACATCCAGACTGACCCCAGTAGTATACAGCCAGCCCAGCCTGCCCCCAGTAATATACAGCCAGCCCAGCCTGCCCATGAATAGAGCAGACAATAATGGTAAACTGTGTTATATGCTTCTTTTCTTGCTCTTTTTCCTGCACTGAACAGGCCATCTGAAAGCCCTCAGATATCGGTCATCTTCAGACAGATAAGGATGTTAATAGTCAACTCTTTCCATACCTATAGAATATTTCCTTTGATGATTTAGCTCCTGGAGGAGATTAGACTATTCAAGAACAGTCTGTAAAGGGTTAAATCATTAGAAACTTTATCTTGTTGCTTTATCTCTCAGCTGTCATTGGATACATGACAGAAAGCTGAATGACACAAAATGCTCAAATAAGGAAGAACAGCAGAGGGAAAAAAGGGAACAGGAACATATTTATTTAATAAAGTATATTTAAAAGCTTACTATTACTGTATATACTCGAGTATAAGCCGACCCAAGTATAAGCCGATACCCCTAATTTTACCATCAAAAACTGGGAAAACCTATTGACTTGAGTATAAACCGAGGGTGGGAAATGCATTGATCACAGACCCCCCCAGTATATAGCCAGCCTTCCCCCCAGTAGTATATAGCCAGACTGCCCCCAGTAGTATATAGCCAGCCTTCCCCCAGTAGTATATAGCCAGTCTGACCGCTGTAGTATACAGCCAGCCTGCCCCCAGTAGTATACAGCCAGCCGGCCCCCAGTAGTATACAGCCAGCCCAGCCTGCCCCCAGTAGTATACAGCCAGCCCAGCCTGCCCCCAGTAGTATACAGCCAGCCCAGCCTGCCCCCAGTAGTATACAGCCAACCCAGCATGCCCCCAGTAGTATACAGCCAGCCCAGCCTGCCTCCAGTAGTATACAGCAAGCCCAGCATTTTAAAAAAAACCCTATATACTCACCCTCTGGCGGCCCCGATGCGCATTGCTGCTTTCCTGATGTCAGCATGGGTCCACTTCTGTCTTCCGTGCCTGTCCTCTGTCTTCGGTAACATCCTGTAGGGAGTAGCCAAGGCCTTCCCGGCAGACAGGCCGCTGGTGACGTCATACTATGCGCCGGCCGTGAAGAAACAGGATGTTACTGAAGACAGAAGAGGACCCACGCTGACATCGGGGGAGCAGCGCTGCGCATCGGTGCCACCGGAGGGTGAGTATATAAGTTTTTTTTAACTGCTGGGCTGGCTCTATTGACTCGTGTATAAGCCACATTTTTTGGGCTGAAAAACTCGGCTTATACTCGAGTATATATGGTATCTTCTGTTGATTTATGCAATTTTGTCAAAAGTTTAGTTATGCTTTATGACTGTTCACACTAGTACTTTGGTTCCCCTTTTACTGGAGTCTTAAAGTTTGACAAATACTCAGTTGAATGTAATGCATGGAGTCCTTTGATTTATAATAGTACAGAAAGGTGGCATTTTGTCACATGAAAGATGTGCTCAGCTGACTACAATATTATGATATTCATGAAGACACAATGTAAGCCCAATGGAACAGACCATGATAAACAAAATCATTTGGGATACCTGTGTTAACCATCATTATAACTCCCATAAGCTGAGCACTTTAAATCCCCAAAGAGAGCGGTGGTCCCATAGTTTATACTTCACCCCAGTGTCAGTACAAGTACACATTATAGGGCAATATCAATGTGGGATTTATTGGGTATATTTCGTCAGTCTTTATAGAGCTAAGTGAAAAATTTATAGAGTTTTAAAATTAATCTACCCTATCCCTACAGCACCTACTATCATCATATGGGGGATTTCTCTATTTCTGTCTAGCTTCTGTTGTCTTTTGTGACTTTTGGGTCAAGGCAGCAAGGTGCACATTTTCACATGACTCCACGCTTTGATACTTTTCATTCAAAGCCACTTAAGTTCGAACTTTTAGACGCAAATTGTGTTGGAGAAAAAAAAATACAGTTACATTGTGCCTAAAAAGTTGCACAATGACTGGAGTGCATCTGAGAAAGGTGCATATCGCTGCATTGTACCTGAAAAGTCATAAAACCAGCCAGCTAAATAGCATAGAGCAGTGATGGCAAACCTTTTAGAGGCGAGTCCACAACTACAACAAAGACCCGATTATTTAGTCGCAAAGTTGCCAACACCGAGAATTTAATTTGTTTGATTTATACTCCCTTCTCTGTCCAGTTTTCATTGTACCTGCCCCTGAGGCCACCAATAAGCAGAAAATAGTCACAGGTAGAGCTGTTCATTTAAAAACAGCTCTGTGCACAGCAAGTCTTGGGCTGTCTGGACTGGCAGAAGATACCTGGAGTCCCTGCTGTGAGTGCCTGAGTTGCCCAGAGAAAGGGGCCTCTGAGCAGCCAACTGTTGCACCAGTGCCCAAGTAGCCATCACTGGCATTGAGTTTCCACCCCCCCCACCCCGTTAAATCGTATACTGGAATGTAGTAGTAGTAGCGTAGCTTATTATTTTTTAATAGTATTTTTCACGTGTATGTTGTAAGAAGAAAAAAATACTTACTCTACACTCGCGTAGTGTTTTTTTGCATTTTCACAGTGCAGAATATGATGAATCCGTGTCCTAAAAACAAAGAGAGTTAGTATAAATTGATTTCTAGGTCATAGCATACCACAAAATCTCCCATCATGGAGGTTGTTTAATTGATTGTCAAAATTCATTATGATTATAAAGTAAAAAAGCGGAAAATAGAAAGGTACACAGGCTGTCCCTGGGTTACGTACAAGAATAGGTTCTGCAGGTTTGTCTTAAGTGAATTGTATGTAAGTCATAATTATCTTTACAATTATAACTCCAGGCAAAAATTGTTTGGCTCTAGGACATTTGGTTTTAAAAATTTTGGGTTTGTAATAAGACCCAGATAAACAATATAAGCATAAATCACGATCTTGATAACTGTTATCGCTGTTTATTTTAACCTGGGACTAAAGTACAGTAGATGACCAAAACCAAGGTCTGGTGAAATAGGGGTCGTCTGTAAGTTCAGGTGCCTCTTAGTACGGGACACGCCTGTATATCATTTTAAAAAGTCCAGACATGTCCATATAATTGTATAATACACCCAATAAGGACATCTGCTTTGTCTCCCAACACACAAACAAACTAAGGAAAGAAAAAAATGCACTCTACATCGGAAGAGGGGATAACAGATATTTTTTCTTGTGGGTATACCATTCTGTAGTGAATCAAACATATCTTGAATGGGGTTTGTTTTGTGTTTTTTAAAGTAAACCTACCACTTCTAAAAGTAAAAAACAACTACAAATGCTCACTATCTCTCTCTTTCATCTGATCCGCGGGTGTCTCACTAATTCTTGACTGCCGGGATCACTAAAAACAACTTGCTAATTATATACGCATGATAATTGCAACACGGGCCCATGCTGCTTTTTAACAGTTTATTTTAGGTGATCCCGTGTGTCCAGATTCGCAAGACCCACCGCCAGGATCAATATGAAGAGAAAGTCGGTGAGTGTTGTTTGTAGGTTTTTTTTACTACTTTTGAAGTGTTAGATTTCCCTTTAGTTCACCTATTTTTAAATAAAGATATATTTCACAAGGAAACGAATTTAATCACATGTTGGAATATAAGGCCAAGGCTATGGAGAGTTCACAATTTTCCAATTTTAAGTATGACATGAATAAAGTAAGTTAGTGCTTAGGTGTCTGTATTATTTGTGTCTATTTACCATTTGCTATACACAAAACTTAAAATATTTCATAGCAATGGTTAGGAGACAAGTTTCTTTGATATGGTTCTGTCCTATACAGTCACAAAAATAAAGATTATTTAGTAATAGTGTCATAGAAAATGTATGAGTATTACATCCTCATTGAAAAAATAGAGGCGTGAATGCACAAAAGTAGGAGGCCTTAAATTACAACCGGCTGTATAAAGTTCATATCATAACAACAAGGGCTTGCTTTTAGCCCCTGCTAATCTAATGGGCTTGTGAAGGTACATATTCCCCTTTAATCATTGTCCATCTTTGCAGTATGGCACAATTCTCCTAGGATATCTGTTTCCTTGTATAATAATGCCATTTTTCTTTTTTGGTAAGGGTTGTCAGGGGAGATGAGAACTTTTGTTTATATTTTACTTAGAAATACAAAGAAGCCCACAACTATAAAAAACGATTTTTAAATGATTACTACCCAAAGATTTATTATAAATGTACTTTTATGAAAAGGTAGCATACTGAAGAACCTTTCAAAGAAAATACATTGGGAGGAATTTATCATTAACATTTTCTTTGACTCAATGGGGCATATTTATCAGGACCTCTGCGCACCGCCAGGGCGAGGCCTGAACTTATCGCAACTGCTAGCTTATTGCTAGCTTTTGCAGTATTTGCCCGATCCGCACACCTTCACGCCAGTGGGGCGTAGGGCGGAAGGGGGGGCGGAGCGGCCGAGCGGAGAGGCACGATGGACGGTGAGTGGCCGGCGCAGGGCGTTTACGGTCCCCACCCGCACCCTGCGCACCTTGCTGCTGCTGCGACTTTTCATACGTGAAAAGTCCGCCGGCTGCGTTCTTTCGACGCCAGGATGTACTGGGTAGGTATAACGTCTTCACAGCCCCCCCCCGATACATCAAAGGAGAAGTCTCTTGATGTATCGGGCTGCGAATTGGCGCGGCGGGCGATCATACCGCTGGCGCTATGTTCAATTCTGTTTTTTGTTTAATTTGAATTCATCAGTGAATTCTATGTAATGTTGTGTATTTGTTGGTTGTTTTGTTTGTCTTTATAATATTGTTCCCTCTTATTGCAGTAGTCGCAAAATGTCTTTTTTGGTGCACATTTCCCTCTAAAGAGTATTGGTCCTTGATAATTGACAGTGATTTTTTCCATTCATTCTTCTATTGAAAATGTCGCCAAATCTCACATAATGAATTAGGTTCAGTCTTGTACAAACTATCCTAAGCAAATACTGAATTGTCGCAAGCAGGTGTATTTTACAGTGCTTGCACTGTCCATGTTCATTGGCACAATGGAACGTTCGCAAAGCGTATGTACCACACTGACACCAAACAACATAAACTAGACAATCAGCCATGTGATTTATTCCCCCCAGTGATATGTGAGATAAAACCAGAATGAAGAATGATGATGACTGACAAGACTTTGAGACTAAATATATTTGTATTGTAGGTCATCTTTTGCCAAACTTTGTTGCTTTCCATGTAGGGTGCCACAAGCCCCAGTCATATATTGACCATGTATTGTAATCACTGGAATATGAACATCAAAAAACGACATCTCCAACCTACACCTAGCAGCTTACTATTGAAGACTGGGCATCCCTGATTTAACCTAATCACATGATCCATCCAGCAAGGTTTGCCTGGGGGTGGCAGTAGTTAAAGAGGTCAGTAGTGTACAGCTCAGTCCTTGTCATTAATTGATCATGGGGTTTGCCTTTTTCCAGCGCAGCTAAAGCAAAGGAATTCAATATGTGTGCTACTGAACTACCTGATGATTTTGGCTAAATATTATTTAACACACGCAGTAGGATCATCTAATTTACACTGCTTTAGTTTTGTCGTTTATCAGTAAAGTAATTATTCATGTGTGTTCTCCTATATATTACACTCACGCGCCACTTTTATGCGTGTAAACCTGTCCAACTGCTCGGTAGATGAATTCTAATCAGCCATCACACATCGCGGCACTCGTGCATTTAGACATTAGACAGGTCAGTACAATCTCCTGCAGTTCAACCGATGCATCGTATGGGGAAGAACAGGTGATTTGAGTGCTTTGAACGTGGCATGGTTGTTGTTGCAGAAGGGCTGGCTGGAGTATTTCAAAACTGCTGATCACCCCTGGGATGTTTCACGCAAACCATTCTAGTGGTTTACAGAGAATGGGTCGAAAAAGAAAACACTACCAGGAGCGCAGTTTGTGGGCGGAAATGCCTTGTGATGCAAGAGGCAGAGGAGATGGGCAGGTGGTTCGGGTATCTTCTGTTGATTTATGCAATTTTGTCAAAAGTTTAGTTATGCTTTATGACTGTTCACACTAGTACTTTGGTTCCCCTTTTACTGGAGTCTTAAAGTTTGACAAATACTCAGTTGAATGTAATGCATGGAGTCCTTTGATTTATAATAGTACTGAAAGGTGGCATTTTGTCACATGAAAGATGAGCTCAGCTGACTACAATATTATGATATTCATGAAGACACAATGTAAGCCCAATGGAACAGACCATGATAAACAAAATCATTTGGGATACCTGTGTTAACCGTCATTATAAACTCCTGTAAGCTGAGCACTTTTTAAATCCCCAAGAGAGCTGTGGTCCCATAGTTTATACTATACCCATCAGTGTCAGTACAAGTACACATTATAGGGCAATATCAATGTGGGATTTATTGGGTATATTTTCGTCAGTCTTTATAGAGCTAAGTGAAAAAATTATATAGAGTTTTAAAATTAACTACTCTACCCTACAGCACCTACTATCATCCATAATGGGGGATATATCTCTATTCTGTCTAGCTTGCTGTTGTCTTTTTGTGACTTTTTGGGGCGATCGGGGCCAGGGTCGCACTCGGGTCTTCGTTTGACCCGAGGGATACATGGCTTCTGCAATCCATTCACAATGAGCCTGTGGCTCATTGCAATGTATAGTGAGCAGAAATGCCATATACTGCAAACGTTAGTATTGCAGTATTATGGCAGGAGGCGATCAGACCATCTAGGGTTAATGTACCTAAGGGGTCTAAGAAATAGTGGGAAAAACTAAAAAAAATTAAAAAAAAAGCAGTTTTTAAAAATTATAAAAATTGTAAAAAAAAATAAAAATATGATAAAAGTTCAAATCACCCCCCTTTCCCTGAGAAACTGATACAAAATATATAAATGTAAAAATCACAGACAACATTAGGTATTGCCGCGTCCCAAAATGCCCACCGATCTATCAAAATATAAAAAATGGTTATTGACGGTGGTGACTCCGGACGGCAAATGGCGCCCCAATGTCCAAAACCGACGACTTTTGACACCTTTTTAATGAACTAAAAAATGTAATAAAAATGATCAAAATGTTGCAAAGTCCTAAAAATGGTAAGCAAATGAAGAACGTCGGCTCATTCGCAAAAAAGGACCCCTCACACAGCTCCAGCGCCAAAAGTATGAAAAAGTTATTTGCGTCAGAAGATGGCAAAAAAAAATTTTTCTTTTTTGTAAACATTCGGTTAACTTTTGAAAATGTATATTAAAACGCACAATAAAAACCTGTTTATAAATTTGGTATCACCGCGATCGTACCGAACCAAAGAATAAAGTAGAGGTGTATTTGGAGCGGCAGAGTGAAATTGAAAGTGTAAAAACGTGAGCCCACAAGAACATTGACCGGCACATGCAGTTTTTTTCAATTTTTCACATTTGGAATTTTTTTTGCGGCTTCCCACTACATGGCATGGAATAATAAATAAATCATGGGAAAGTAAATTGTTAGGCACAAAATAAGCCCTCACACAGGTTGTACACGGAAAAATGAAAAATTATGGATTTTTTAGGAAGATGGAGAGCGAGCGAGAAATTAGCGAAAAATACCCTGCGTCCGTAAAGGGGTTAATAAATTGGCCTCTGGATTTGCGATTCTACATGTTTATAACAAAACATTGATGTTTTTTTTAATTCATAAGATGATAGAGCGACAATAATGGTAAACGGTGTTATATGCTTCTTTCTTGCTCTTTTCCTGCAACTGAACAGGCCATCTGAAAGCCCTCAGATATCGGTCATCTTCAGACAGATAAGGATGTCTAGTCAAACTTTTCCATACCTATGAATATATTTCTTTGATGATTTAGCTCCTGGAGAGATTAGACTATTCAAGATACAGTTGTAAAGGGTTTTTAAATCATTAGAAAACTTATCTTGTTGCATTTATCTCTCAGCTGTCATTGGGATACAGAAGAAACGCTGAATGCCACAAAATGCTCAAATAAGGAAGAAACAGCAGGAGGGAAAAAAAAAAGGGAACAGGAAAACATATTATTATAAAGTATATTTTAAAAAGCTTACGTATTACTTATATACTCGAGTATAAGCCGACCCAAGTATAAGCCGATACCCCTAAGTTTACCACAAAAACTGGGAAAAACCTATTGACATTGAGTATAAACCGAGGGTGGGAAATGCATTGATCACAGCCCCCCCAGTACAGTTATAGCCAGCCTTCCCCAGTAGTATATAGCCAGACTGCCAGTAGTATATAGCAGCTTCCCCCAGTAGTATATAGCCAGTCTGACCGCTGTAGATACAGCCAGCCTGCCCCAGTAGTATACAGCAGCGGCCCCAGTAGTTTACAAAGCCACCAGCCGCCCCAGTAGCATACAGCCCACCTGCCCCAGTGTACGGCCAGCCCAACATGCCCCCGTAGTATACATCCAGACTGACCCCAGTAGTATACAGCCAGCCAGCCTGCCCCCAGTACATATACAGCCAGCCTGCCCCGTGTAGCTATACAGAGGCCCAGTTACAGGCAGCCCAGCCTACCTCCAGTGTATACCAGCCAGAGCCCAGCTGCCTCCAGTAGTATACAGCCAGCCGAGCCTGCCCCCAGTAGTTACACAGCAGCCCAGCCATCCCCCAGATAGTACAAGCGCCAGCCCAGCCGCCCCCGTAGTTATACAGCCAGTCCAGCCTGCCCCCGTAGTATACAGCCAGCCGAGCCTGCCCCCAGTAGCCTACAGCCAAGCCCAGCCGCCTCCAGTAGTATACAGCAAGCCCAGCATTTTAAAAAAAAAACCTATAACTCACCCTCTGGCGGCCCCGATGCGCATGCTGCCTTCCTGATGTGCAGATGGGTCCACTTCTGTCTTCCGTGCCTGTCCTGTCTTCGGTAACATCCTGTAGGAGTAGCAAGGCCTCCCGGAGACAGCCGTGGACGTCATACTATGCGCGGGCCGTAGAAGAAGAAAACAGGATGTTACTGAAGAACAGAAGAGGACCCACGCGACATCGGGGGGGGAGCAGCGCTGACGCATCGGTGCCACCGGAGGGTGGTATATAAGTTTTTTTTAACTGTGGGTGGCTCTATTGACTCGTGTATAAGCCACATTTTTTGGGTGAAAAAACCGGCTTATATCGGAGTATATACTGGTATTCTGTTTGATTATGCATTTTGTCAAAAGTTTTAGTTATGCTTTATGACTGTTCACACAATAGTACTTTGGTTCCCTTTTACTGGAGTCTTAAAGTTTGACAAATACTCAGTTGAATGTAATGCACGGAGTCTTTGATTTATAATAGTACAGAAAGGTGGCATTTTGTCACATGAAAGATGGCTCAGCTGACTACAATATTATGATATTCATGAAGACACAATGTAAGCCCAATGGAACAGACCTGATAAAACAAATCATTTGGGATACCTGTGTTAAACCAGTCATTATAACTCCTAAGCTGAGCACTTTTAAATCCCCAAGACAAAGGGAAAGGTTGTTGATTATAGTGAGAGCTGTGGTCCCATAGTTCAGACTTTGACCCATCAGTGTCAGTAAAAGTACACATTATAGGGAAATATCAATGTGGGATTTATTGGGTATATTTTCGTCAGTCTTTATAGAGCATAGTGAAAAAATTATATAGAGTTTTTAAATTAACTACTCTACCCTACAGCACCTACTATCATCCATAATGGGGGTTATATCTCTATTCTGTCTAGCTTGCTGTTGTCTTTTTGTGACTTTTTGGGTCCAAGGCAGCAATGTGCACATTTTCAGATGCACTCCACCGCTTTGCTACTTTTCAGTCACAAGCCACTTATGTGCGACTTTTAGACACAATTGTGTGAGAAAAAAAAAATACAGTACATTGTGCCTAAAAAGTTGCACAATACTGGAGTGCATCTGAGAAAGGTGCATATCGCTGCATTGTACCTGAAAAGTCAAAAAACCAGCAAGCTAGATAGCATAATTAAACTGTATACTGGAAATGTAGCAGTAGTAGCGTAGCTTATCATTTTTTCATAGTATTTTTAAAGTGTATGTTGTAAGATAAAAAAATACTTACTCTACCTCCTGTAGTGTTTTTGCATTTTCACAAGTGCAAGAATATGATGATATCCTGTGTCCTAAACAAAAGAGAGTTAGTTAATAATTGATTTCCTAGGTCATAGCATACCCAAAAACATCTCCCATCATGGAGGGTTTTTTAATTGATTTGTCAACAATTAAAACAAGTACAGGCTGTCCCCGGGTTACGTACAAGATAGGTTCTGCAGGTTTGTTCTTAAGTTGAATTTGTATGTAAGTCAGAACTGTATACTTTATAATTATAACTCCAGGCAAAAAAATTTTTGGTCTCTATGACAATTTGGTTTTAAAAATTTTGGGTTGTCATAAGAACCAGGATAAACAATAAAGCTTAAATACAGATACATTTGATAACTGTTATAGCTGTTTATTTTAACCTGGGACTAAAGTACAGTAGATGTAAATCCAGAGGTCCGTTTGTAACTAGGGGTCGTCTGTAAGTCAGGTGCTCTTAAGTAGGGGACCGCCTGTATACATTTAAAAGTCCAGACATGTCATATATTGTATAATCCCACCCAATAGACATCTGCTTGTCTCCCAACACACAAAACAAACTACGGAAAAGAAAAAAATGCACTCTTAAATCAGAATAACAGTATTTTTTCTTGGGGGTATACCATCCTGTAGGTGATCAAACCATATCTTGAATTGTTTTGTTTTGTTTTTTTAAAGTAAACCTACCACTTCTAAAAGTAAAAAACAACTACAAATGCTCACTGACTCTCCTCTTCATCTTGATCCCGGCGGTGGTCTTCACTAATCTTGACATGCCGGGATCACCTAAAAAACACTTTGCTAATTATATACGCATGAATAATTAGCAACCCGGGGCACCAGGCTGCTTTTTATAAGTTTTATTTTAGGTGATCCCGGTGTGTCAAGATTAGCAAAGACCACCGCCAGGATCAAGATGAAGAGAAGAGTCGGTGAGTGTTTGTAGGTGTTTTTTTACTTTTTTGAAGTGTTAGATTTCCTTTAAGTTCACCTATTTTTTTAAATAAAGATATATTTCACAAGGATAACGAATTTAATCACTTGTTGGGAATATAAGGCCAAGCTATGGATGTTCACAATTTCACAATTTTAAGTATGACATGAAATAAAAGTTAAAGTCTTAGGTGTCTTATTATTTAGTGTCTATTACCATTTGCTATACACAAAACTTAAAATATTTCATAGCAAATGGTTAGGAGCATAGTTTCTTTGATATGGCTCTGTCTATACAGTCACAAAATAAAGATTATTTAGTAATTAGTGTCATAGAAAATGTATGAGTATTACATCCTCATTGAAAAAATAGAGGCAGTGGAATGCACAAAAGTAAGGAGGCCTAAATTTACAACCGAGCTGATAAAGTTCATATTCATACAACAAGGGCTTGCTGTTAGCCCCTGCTAATCCTAATGGGATTTGAAGGACCATATTCCCCCTTTAATCATGTCCATCTTTGCAGTATGGCACAATTCTTCCTAGTATCTGTTTTCTTGTATAATAATGCCATTTTATCTTTTTTTGGTAAAGGTTTGTCAGGGAAATGAGAACTTTTGTTTATATTTTACTTAAAATACAAAACCCACAAACATATAAAAATAGATTTTTAAAATGATTAATACCAAAGATTTATTTAAAATGTACTTTTATGAAAAAGGTAGCATACTAGAACCATTTCAAAGAAAATACATTGGGAGGAATTTATCATTACAATTTATCTTTGACTCAATGGGGCATATTTATCAGGACCTCTGCGCACCGCCAGTGGGGCAGAGGCCCTGAACTTATCGCAAATGCTAGCTTATTGCTAGCTTTTGCGATTATTTGCCCCGATCCGCCACCTTCACGCCAGTGGGGCGTAAAGGGGCGTGAAGGGGGGGCGCGGGCGGCCGAGCGGAGGGCACGAATGGACGGGAGTGGGCCGGCGCAGGGCGTTACTGTCCCCGCGCCTGCGCACTTGCTGCTGCTGGCGACTTTTCATACGTGAAAAGTCGCCGGCTGCGTTCTTTTCTACGCCAGGCACTGTCTGGCGTAGGATAAACGCTTCACAGCCTCCCGCCCCGATACATCAAGAGGCAGAAGTCTCTTGATGTATCGGGCTGCGAATTTGCAGCGGCGGGGCTATCATACGCTGGCGCTATGTTCAATTCTGTTTTTGTTTTATTTGAATTCATCAAGTGATTCTATGTATGTTGTTGTATTTGTTGGTTTTTTTGTTTGTCTTATAATATTGTTTCTCTTATTGCAGTAGTCGCAAAATGTTCTTTTTTTGGTGCACATTTCCCTCTAAAGAGTATTGGTCTTGATAAATTTGACAGTGATTTTTGTCCTATTTCTATTCTCTATTGAAAATGTGCGCCAAATCTCACATAATGAATTTAGTTCAGTATTGTAAAAACTATCCTAAGCAAATAATGAATTTGGCGCAAGCAGGGTGTATTTTACAGTGACTTTGCACTGTCCTATGTTCATTTGGCACAATGGAAAGTCGCAAAGCGTATGTACCACAACTGCACCAAAACAACACTAAACATAGACAAATAGCCATGTGATTTATTCCCCCCAGTGACTATGTGAGATAAAACCAGAATGAAAGAAATGAGTGACGTGCAAGACTTGAAGACTGAAATATATGTATTGTAGGTCATCTTTTGCCAACTTTTTGCTCTTCCCATGTAGGGGCCACAAGCCCCAGTCATATTATTGACCATTATTGTAATCACTGAGATATGAACATTAAAAAACGACATCTCCCAACCTACACCTAGCAGCTTTACTATTGAAGACTGGGCATCCCGGATTTAACCCTAATCATATTGATCCATCACAGCAAGGTTTGCCTGGGGGTGGCAGTAGTTAAGAGTCAGCTAGTGACAGCCAGTCGCTGTCATTAATTGATCAATGGGTTTCCTTTTTCCAGAGCAGCTAAAGCAAAAGGAATTCAATATGTGTGCTACTGACTACCTGATGATTTTGGCTAAATATTATTTAACACACAGTAGGATTCATCTAATTTTACACTGCTTTTAATGTTTTGTCTTTTATCAGTAGAAAGTAGATTATTCATGTGTTTTCCATATATATATACACTCACCGGCCACTTTATTAGGTACACCTGTCCAACTGCTCGTTAAGACTTAATTTCTAATCAGCCAATCACATCGCGGCAACTCAGTGCATTTAGACATGTAGACATGGTCAGTACAATCTCCTGCAGTTCAACCCGAGCATCAGTATGGGGAAGAAAGGTGATTTGAGTGCCTTTGAACGTGGCATGGTTGTTGGTGCCAGAAGGGCTGGTCTGAGTATTTCAGAAACTGCTGATCTACTGGGATTTTCACGCACAACCATCTCTAGGGTTTACAGAGAATGGTCCGAAAAAGAAAAAACATCCAGTGAGCGGCAGTTCTGTGGGCGGAAATGCCTTGTGATGCCAGAGGTCAGAGGAGAATGGGCAGACTGGTTCGAACTGATAGAAAGGCAACAGTGACTCAAATCGCCACCCGTTACAACCAAGGTAGGCAGAAGAGCATTTCTGAATGCACAGTATGTTGAACTTTGAGGCAGATGGGCTACAGCAGCAGAAGACCACACCGGGTGACACTCCTTGTAGCTAAGAACAGGAAACTGAGGCTACAATTTGCACAAGCTCATCGAAATTGGACAGTAGAAGATTGGAAAAACGTTGCCTGGTCTGACGAGTCTCGATTTCTGCTGCGACATTCGGATGGTAGGGTCAGAATTTGGCGTCAACAACATGAAAGCATGGATCCATCCTGCCTTGTATCAACGGTTCAGGCTGGTGGTGGTGGTGTCATGGTGTGGGGAATATTTTCTTGGCACTCTTTGGGCCCCTTTGTACCAATTGAGCATCGCTGCAACGCCACAGCCTACCTGAGTATTGTTGCTGACCATGTCCATCCCTTTATGACCACAATGTACCCAACATCTGATGGCTACTTTCAGCAGGATAATGCGCCATGTCATAAAGCTGGAATCATCTCAGACTGTTTCTTGAACATGACAATGAGTTCGCTGTACTCAAATGGCCTCCACAGTCACCAGATCTCAATCCAATAGAGCATCTTTGGGATGTGGTGGAACGGGAGATGCGCATCATGGATGTGCAGCCGACAAAACTGTGTGATGCCATCATGTCAATATGGACCAAAATCTCTGAGGAATGCTTCCAGCACCTTGTGTCTATGTCTTGAATCTATGCCGCGAAGAATTGAGGCAGTTCTGAAGTCAAGAGGGGGTCCAACCCGTTACTAGCATGGTGTACCTAATAAAGTGGCCGGTGAGTGTATTTATTAATGATATAGAGGTAGGAATTAATAGCACTGTGTCTATTTTTGCAGATGACACCAAACTGTGTAGTGTAGTAGATCATAAATTGAATAACAGCATGCAATGTCAAGCAGCTGCCTCTAAAGCTAGGAGGATCTTGTCATGTATCAAAAGTGGTATGGACTCTGGTGATAGGGATGTAATATTACCACTGTACAAGGCATTGGTTCGGACTCACCCGGAATATGCTGTCCAGTTCTGGGCAGCGGTCCATAAAAAGGATGCCCTGGAGCTGGAGAGGGTTCAACGTAGAGCCACAAAAATGATAAGGGGTATGGAGGGTCTTAGTTATGAGGAAAGATTAAAACAACTAGATTTATTTAGTCTGGAAAAGAGAGACGACTACGAGGGGACATGATTAATTTATTTAAATATATGAATGGTCCATACAAAAATATGGTGGTAAGTTGTTTCAGATTAAATCAAATCAAAAGACGAGGGGGCACTGTCTCCATCTGGAGAAAACAAGGTTTAATCACCGGAGGCGACAGGGCTTTTTTACTATGAGAACTGTCAATCTGTGGAATAGCCTGCCTCAGGCGCTGGTCACAGCAGGGACAGCAGAGAGCTTCAAGAAGGGTCTAGATGCTTTTTTACACCTAAATAACATAGATGGTTATATTATATAGAATTGTTTCCCCTAAATCCCTTCCTCATCCAATCCCTTCCCTTCCTTGGTTAAACTTGATGGACAAGGGTCTTTTTTCAACTGTATAAACCATGAATGTTAAGGACCTTAATTCAAATAGCAAGTGCCAACTGTTGGTGCAGGAGTTGAAGAAATTATCCACTGACACAGCATTTCTACAGGAGACCCATCTCTCTGACTCAGGCTCCTGCAGATTTGCGAGGCGTCATTACCCTCGAGCCTTTTTGGCATGTACTCAAACCAAAATGGCAGGAGTAACAATCCTGGTATCTCGTTCATGCCCTTTTACAGTTTCCAGTTCTCTATCCGACCCAGGATACATTATCTTACAGGGATCTCTAGGGGGTCGTCCCATAGTGCTCTGTAATGTCTATGCGCCAAACTCAGGGCAATTCACGTTCCTCTCCCAAATCCTGACGCGACTGACACAATACAGAGGGACCCCTGTAGTTATAGGGGGTGAATTTAATGCCCCCATCTCAGAGTGCAGGGACAGACTATCCATTGCAGGTCACCCACCATCACGGCAGACTGAGCGATTAGCCTCTGGCTGATTCTGCAACATAGCCTATATGATCTTTGGAGAGTGGACAACCCAACGGCCAGGACATGTTCTTTCTATCCTCCCCCCCCCCCCCCATAATACATACACACGCATCAACTATTTTTTCGGTGATATCCCCATCCTCCGGACCTTGAGTACATCCTCAATAGAATCGATCACATGGTCGGACCACACACCTGTATTGCTTGAACTTAGCCTCACTTCCCCTTCACCTCACCCACTGCACTGGAGACTTAATGAAACATTACTCTCCAACCCCGCTCTGCGAGCCGAACTGCATCAGTGCCTACTATATTATTTTATATTGTATGTCTCTTCGCATACAATATTATGGGAAGCACACAAAGCGGTGATCCGTGACTGTATTGCAGTTGCATCTTGAAAAAAACGGCTACTCCAAGCAGTTCGGACATAGTTCCATGGAGTCCATGAGAGGGACCTCCGTTCCATGGAGTCACAAGACATACCCTGAAAATAAGACCTATAGCGTTGTCAGGAGCAAAAACTAATATAAGACACTGCCTTATTTTTTGGGAAACCGGGTATTACTATTGAACACCTTCCTAGAAAAGATAGCAAAGACCAGACACCAAACAACACCTAAATAGTGTTCACATCTGACGTACGACGCTGGTTAAGTTCTTTGTGCCGGGGGATACAAATTCACACATGGGCAAATACTACTAAATAATTCTGAATACTAAAGTGCAGTCCAATGAGGAAGGATACTATTTGGCCTGTCTCGGCAAATGCATTTCAGTGATCCAATGCATGTATATAATCATAAACCAAATAATATAATATGTGGTATATAGGCTGTCCATGAGTTGATCCTGGTCTTTAACTAGCCTAGTGATATTTCTCCTAAAGATTGTAAATTTAATTTCACAAATATTCCTATAGTTAAGAGCCCAAACTGGGAGCCACAATAATATGAAGTATAGTAATTGGCGATTTTATCTGTAGGAATGAGAGATAAGCAGATTACACCGCACACTTTTATCATATATACTGCTGACATATTTACTTCATTGTGGACAAGATTTTATATTTTTTAAATGTTAAATGCATTTCTTGTTAAACATAGACCATATTCTTGGAACTGTATGAACCAAAGGCTTTATCTAATAGTCACTTCCAACTAATCAAAAATAACAGAGGCCAAGGGGGCATAAAACTGTTTATAACTGATATGTAATGATTTCCAGGACTGTTCTCTGTTAGGTGGAGGTTATTTTTCATCCAGCTAGAGCTGCTTTAATCTAGGCAATGTAGCAGCCCCCTAAATAGATGAAAGGGGAATCAAATTTAAACAAATGAAATGCCTACATGTTAAAAGTCTACATAGATTTGTATTTCATCAAGCGGCACAATTTATTTAGTCACTGGATTACAACTCCATGTTGGTTTAAAAGTCACCAAGGGAAATGTGTATTGCTTTATCTAGAAATAGGAAGTCATAGGTCAAATCTGTAGTCATTATTTTTAAATATTTACTATATTATGACCTATTACATGTTGTATTATCTATTTTCTGTCTTAAAACCATTATTTTGTAGAAAAGACATGGACGCGTGCAATGTTTTTGGTTGATCATTACACACACTAATGAATTGTCTGTTTTTCATTTGCCCTTGATATTCTAACCCTTATTTTTTAAATGAATATTTTTATGTCTGGCTTTAACCATTGTGAGCATGAAAAGCAGATGTTACACTAGACACAGCAATGGCAAGAAATACAAGCAGTGAAAAAGCATCATAGCTTGCTATCATTATTGCCTTCAAACTCCAGGACTAAAGGATGCATTCACAAGGCAGCTTTAGCAATTTGGTCAATAAATGTTTATTTCCTGTTGCTTATATAATTTAATTATAATTTTTTGTATAGCATTTATTCCAATGTGCTGTAAAATCGATAAGGCATTCACATAGATGAGATAAGTACAAAACACAAAAAAAACCTATCCTGGAGGCCCCATAATCTATGATAGATAGCATGAGGGCTATTGAGTAATATATTATGTTGAGGGGGCTTCCTTACAACAGAGTTAGGAGGCAATGTTTTCCTTATCCCACCCTGAAAAATATATTTGCATATTTCCCAGAATCCCCCAGTGGAGCATCAATGGATGTAAGTCCCCACATGCCTCCAAGGTGGCTTTAATTGGCAAGTCTCCATAAGGAGAGCTCTTACTTCCTGACTGTAGGCAATTCTAAACAGATGGGATTTCAGACTATCTTAGAAGGTTTGGATGGTGGGGAACAGTTTCACATGATTTGGAGGATTTTCCAGAGTATAGAGATGCATAGGTTAAGTCCTGCAGTCAGGTTTAAGAAAAGCAGATTGTAAGAATGTATAGTAGAAGGTTTGTGAGGATCGAATACTAAGAAACATAGAGTAATAGATGTGCCTGGCAGCATTTTAAAGAATAGGTTGTAAAGATGGTAAACATTTAGCCGGGAAAACACAGAACAAAATGTTTCTGTTATTGAAGCAGTAAATGAGGAGAGCATAGACAAGCAATTTTGTAGATTCTAGATTGAAGAACAATCTAATGTGAAAAATGACTCTTGTGGTGGGAATGGCAGGGTGTACTGCGGAACTTGATGTGGGATTTAGAGGTTAAGTTAATTTAAAAGTTATTGGAATTGGGGTGAGTTTGGAGACATTAATTGTGATCAATAAGGGCTAGTGGGAGAGATGTATAAGATGGGGGAAAGATTATGAATTACCCTTTTCCCATGTAAATTTAAGAAACTGTAAGAAGAAGGGAATCATATGGATGACCTGAACACTCCGAAACTCCTTCTAGCAGAGAAGAGATGAGTGACAGAGCTAAATGTGGAAGTGTCATCTGAATAGAAGTCAACTGAAAACTGTGGGACTTTTTGAGGTACCCTAGGCCTATCACTTTGTTCTAATTGTAATCTGTTGTTCAAATTGTAATGAGCAGCAGAATGGGGAAATGGCTTCCAGCTATGATAACAACTGATCATCGCTGATCATCGACCAATATGGCAGCACCCTTATTCAGGCGCTGACCATGCACCATGAGCAGGTTTGCATTTAGGTCAACTACCATGATTGTTGCTAGCACAGATCATAGCAGTTAGCGGCAGTTGTCAACTAATATGACTGACACCTTCCCTGCATGATCCCTCTCCATACACCCCTTCATGATGAGTTGACATTTTATGTTGGCTGTTTGTGAAGAGGTTAAAAAAGAATTGGAAGTGCTGACCATTTTTCTACTGAAGTATTGTGATTGTGAAGGTAGGGGATGCTAATAACCATGCACCATGTGGGCCAAATACTACAGTATTCCATTTTTTCAGTATCATTCACATATAAGCTCTTCACTTCATACTCTCTCTGTTGGTGTATTAGACGACTAAGGATCCAAGTCAGGGTCGGAACATGTCAGAAGCTTTTTTTAATGGTATATATGATTACGTTTTTAATGAGAAATAGGAAGTCATGACTTTTCCTTCTGAAAAATGTGAGTAATAGAGTCTGGAGGTAAAGTTGGAAAGGTATGGAGAAATCCAGAAGCGGGGCAGATTAGTGATGCCTGGGCATAATTGATTATTTGATTTAATTTGGTCCACATCATCAAAAGTGGAGAAGGAATATAGCAGAGTAGCCACAGAGGAGCATTGGAGACTTTGGTTAGCGCTGTCTCAGGGGATAGAACTTAAAGCACAATTTTGAAGCTATTGGAAGTAACAAGATTTAGCAAGGAAGTAGGTCAAGAGATGCCAACTTAAGGATGGGTGTGATAGTCACATGTTTAACAGAAGTTAAAAGTGTTTGTGGTTAGTGAAAGGTTAAAGAGTTGGATTACAGCATAGGTAAGTACAGTGGTAAGGTTAAGGATAAGGTGCGATGGAACTGGGTCAAGTTCTTACTTGTGATGTTGGCAGTATGTCAATAACATTTTTCATAATGCTGACAGATTCTGTAGTGTTGTACAGAGATTGACCCAATTCATATCAAATGTTGTCGTCACATAATTAATTTCTAATGTCAAATTATAATCTAGGATCAGTTTCTTGGCATATTATCTCTTGCTTCTTTGTAATGTAATTTTAAGTGTGGCGTTCAGGATATTAGGTTATTTACCAATGTACATCTATTCAAAGTTCTGCCGTGCTTTATTGTCCTCCTGTCTTTTACCTTATCAGCCAGACTTTCCTGACCATAAATGGGTTATGTGATGCTATATTCATGAAAAGTTTCATATGGTCCTGGCAGGGCGATTGCTCATGAACATATAGAGATCACATGACTCCCCCATCTGCAGCCATTTAATGGTCAGAAATGTGCGGCTGATGAGGTAAAAATAGGAGGCCTGTGTTTCTATGTGCCTCATCATACCTTCTTACTATACTTCCACCATCCCCCTGCTTAATGCACATGACACCACACGCGGATGATAGTATGAAATAAAGTTTTATAAAGTACTGAAAGGCATTTAAAATCAGCATATCATAGGATATCTGAAACTGTCACCAGCTAAAAATTACATTCCTGATGATAGGTTAGCATTAAGTTTTTTTGGTAGGTACCTCTACTATTTTCTCTCCTGCAGTTGGGGACCTGATCACTCAGGCGGCCGCCTATAGCCCATTTTATAAATAGGATATGGCACCAGCTTTAGGGACCTGGAACACTAACCATAAATATACAGATGGCGGTTTCAGAAGCAGTTAAATATTATAGTTTATACCATTACTACCTCTTGGTGTAGGGCATTCCATAGTTTAACCCTTTTAAATATCCCTTTCCTATATATATATGAGGAAACATGCAAAGCTTGCTAATTGTTTAGATAGGATATAAAGGGAACATGTCTGGGGGATTTGGGACACTAAACCAATTACAGATCCTTATGGTCCAGGTCCTTACTCTCTGACAGTTTCCCTTTAAATAGATTTTCTGATTTCACTTATTATATCAAACTTAAACAAATCCCACAAAACCACCACTTTACACTCCCTAAGAAGAACATAACTCTTTAAAATTGCAGATATAATGTACTGGACAAAATGTTTTAATGTTACATCTGCTACAAGTGCTTTAACACATAAAAAAGTCTCATGTGGAAGTATCTTTAAGTGAAACGATTATAACGTTCAGTCTTAGTTAAAGTATTTGGATGATGTTCTTTTGGTCTATCTGCAGCCCTCTTTCCAATAGCCTTCTGTTTTAAATTAGAAGGCTGATCCGTCGGTCTATAATCTAATTTCCCATACCTGATTTTGCAATGTAAAACCTAAGTCTCAATGGAAATCCATAAAACCAGGCAAAAACAATTAGCCGCTAAAATAAACTTGGCATTAAGGAAGCAGATCCAAGGACAGTAACCTTATTTATTCAACATTCCTTTTTTCCAAATTGCTTTGCTAAACAGGCAGTATTAATTGTTCACGACCTACACCGCATGCTTCAATGAAAATAAATTACTTTATTTCCCTCACACTACCAGTGACAGTGTAACTTAATTTCATTAGCTCGAATCTGTTGAGAGTATTCAGATTTCCATAGCAGGACGCACTTGAAATAAAAAGATGCTTTCGATTCTCAATTAACAGAATCATTTCCTTTCAACTGAAATGAATGTTATTGAAACCAATTAGCATGGACTGGAAAATCTCTCATTAATGAGGGGAGTGTGGGTGAGTAAACAGCAATGAAAAGATGAAATTAGAGGAGAGCCTCTTCTTGTTGGGCTGAATAATTACATGCTTAGTTGCCTAATTGTCTGGTGAAAGGCATAGCAGTGGTAACAGCAGATTGCTGTGTTCATTAGGCTGCAAAAGGCCACCTGCTGCTGTGCCTCGTTCTCCTGCAGTCTATATACACGTGTTAATCCCAGGGGGTTCATATTTGGACACAAGACTAACTGTGAAAAGCAAATGAGCTTGCCAATATGCTGCAATATTGTGTCCTTTATGCCAAAATACAGAAGCTTAATATGTCAAATTCAATGAATAAAACTAACAGGGAAAATTAAGTCAACTAAGCAAACTGACCTTATAATACATCTCAGTGTAAAAAGCCATGTGTAGATATCGGTCCCTCTGTACAGATGTTCTATCTGGCCCAGTCTGCTCTGAATTATACCGGACAAAAGATAAATTACAAGTCTTATGGCCCTTGCAAGTTGTTTTTTTTTTTTTGCCGTTTTCAAACAATAGTAAAATGAAAGCATACAATGGAGCTGCTGAAATTAGGAACAAATGTTAAAATATTAGTGTCCAGGCACAGAATTGTTCCTCTCTGCTCTGCTCAGGCACTTAACATCAAAGCTGTAGGGCTTCTTTGTCTAAGTCCTTTGTGATTTCAGGTTTTATGTACACGTGTCCTATACAGACAAACAGATTGGCTTCACAAGAAAGCCTCAGTCCTACCAACGTGGTATTTATGTTTCTGGCATTACATTTTTCATTATTAGTTTACTGTGGAGTGAAGTGGCTATGCGAACCTTTGGCTTGGCTCCCTTAGTTAACTAATGTTGAAAGCCGTGGATTGTCCGCCTTTCATGTGATGGGAAGGGTAATTTGTATGACTTTTCTTTATCTATGTGAACAATAATTATCGCTTCAGTGTTTCCAAAAACCTAAAGTGAGAAAAACTGTGTTAAAAGCAAATATTATTACTACAACTGCTTTTTAATTTTCTGGTATTATCACTAGTCTTGTTTATTGCTAAAATCAAGAATGTCTTCCCCCTGGTTTACATTAATATTCTAACAAATCCAAGATGCAGTGAACCATCTGTTCAGCCTCATTTACTTACCCTCAGACAGTCGGGCACCAATTTTTTATTGAGAATACCTGATACTGCTCTAAAACTGTGTTGTATAATCGAAGTTTTGATGCACATTAATATCAATTCTAGTAATTAAATAATTGGTAAAAACACAATAAAGACAAGTTTGTCTTTATTGATACTTATATTACTGATTGCAAGTGATCCAATTATGAATCTCTTGTGTCAACATTTAACATGGTTTATATACGTATAAACTAATGTATTGTTGGAGGCCTACAACATTCTAACAAGTTGTTATAGAACTATAGGATTTCTGCCATACATGATCAAAAGTAGAGTAGAGAGTAGAGACAACACCCCTCTCCTGTGCATAATGTGCTGTCTGGTCGGTGTTAGGCTACATTCATATCACATTTTAGTCCACTGTTGTGGGATATGACATATTCCTTATGTACCCTTACAAAGGAGGGTTGGGATGTATCTTACTGTATGCTCATACAGTGGCATACGTTGTCCTGTTCCACCCATCCCCCCTGAAAGGGGGAGGAAGGAGTGAAAATTGTCAACAGTCTGTGATTGGCTGCTGCTGATGTTTAGGGTGTCTCCCAAGTGATGTCACTGTCATCCCGTGGGATACATTCAGCAGAGGCCGGGGCTTGATACAATAAAGCTCTATTAATAGACTTTTATGGCCTCCGCTGAGCATATATACTTTGCTCTACAGCAGGAAGCAAGATGGAAAAATGCAGCTTGCTTGATGTGATACTATGCATACTGTTCAGAGGGAGTCAAAAAGGGTGCTTCCTTCTGCCAGTATCTGTCTATGGATACATTCAGCATACACTCTGAGAGTGTTGTTTCCAAAAACAAGTGAATATAACCTTAGCATAAGGACACTGAGTCAAGTGGTATTATTCACATCTATGTTTTTACATTATTTAAAGATCCATTCACAATTCAAGTATTTAGAGAGGGCAGAATGAGGATGCTAGAGAGAAAGTCTTTATCTTTTTCCACATAAACTGGTAATATATCAGCCTATAACATCTTTGTGTGCTAATTACTATTCTACAACATACCCCATGTTGCTGCTGCTACAAAACATGTTGGTAGAGCAGGATCAGCTGATTTACAAATGCCACAGTAACTATCAAGAACACATTTCTTGATAAGCCATAAGTGTAACCACAGTACAAAACCATCATTCATGATATTCAACTCAGTTGTTTCTATATAGATGCTTTTTCGATCAAGATAGAAAATCTACACTATTAATGCAGTATTTATTAAAAGCATAATAATAATAATAGTAATTCCATTATTTTTATAATAGAGAGGACACAGATTCTGCAGCGCTGCACAGAGATTGGCAAATCAGTCCCTGTCCCCAATGGGGCTCACAATCTAATCAAGTAAGGGGCTCACAATCTAATCAGTATGTTTTGGCAAGCCGGAGGACCTGGAGGAAACCCACGCAAACACGAAGAGAACATACAAACTCTTTGCAGATGTTGACCAGGATTAAAACATATAGAAAGATGTTTGCTTTAGAGATGTCATTGCAGCCAGGGATCATTTTAAAGACACAAGGTTTCACATTTGTCTGCTACAGGTTTTAACGCTTAGTGGAACCCTTTAAGTAATGTATCTCTAAGAGCATCTTCTTAGGGCTACAAATATAATAAATGATAAAAAAGGTACAAATCTATGATTACCTCATCTTTTTCCTGTCCCACCTTTTCTTTTTGCAATTTTAACCTTGTGCCATCTGGATAACCCAAGAGATAAGACATTCCCCTGAGTGATCCCTGCTCTAAATATGAATATATTTCCATATTTTACATAAATAATTATTTGTCCATACATATCCTTTTATACATGTCATTTCAAGTGCTCATTCATAAAATAGATTGCAGACCTTTATATTCTTTAAAAGCATTAATAAAGTAATAAATTGAATCAAATGCTATATATTGAGTCAGAACATGTATAAAGATAGGTTAGCAATTCAAGAATTATATCAATAAAGATGATTTACACAATATGATTATCCTTTCTAAGGATAAAGAGAGAATATAGAATTACTATGAATGTTATCAATTAATATTATTAATTTTAGAAATAAAATATAGTTAAAGGAAAAAATAGAATGGCCGAATCTGAAATAAAAACACCACTTATAAACAACCATTAGTAGGAGAACAAGTGTCTTAGTGTTTAGTTCTCCAAAAACATTGGATAGGCGAGTAGGCTTTGTGCATGTTCAACATAGAAGAGAAATGAATTAATCTTGACTTAACATGGTAAACCAGGTAAAGGAATCACTGAAATCCTATATAAATTCACTAACTGTGAACAAGGTATATCAATAAATGTATATATAGAGAAATCTTTGCACAATTGTAGTCTGTATTCTAGATGCCCTTATAAATAACCACAATTGTGTTCAGGGTATTTTTGTATTTTGCAAGAAACAACAAACTCCTATAGAGAAATGGCGTGATGATCTTATAGCTGATGTGCACCACAATTCTAACCAAAAAATAGCAGTGCTTACCAGTGGTGTCTTTCATGACTTGTACACAGAGCACACTGACAGCTAGGAAGTCTACATGATTTCCTTTCAGGTACATGGTTTTTTTGTGACCTACTAACACCTTTGTAAGGCCTATATACGTTACCAATGAAACTGAGGCAATTCACTACATGTACACATACTGTAAATTTTGGATCCTGTTACTATTCTTTGCTTTTTTCTTGGCATCCTTTCTACAAATAAAGCCATTTATTGTTAGTACATCCATGTACATCTAGATATTATTTATATTCTTATCAGTACATATGTTATGGGAACTAGATAGGCCTGGAACTTCGATTTCAGTTGGCAATATGAAGGAAACTTTTTTCTGAGGCTGGTTTACATTATGGAAGAATGCTTGTGCAACAAACACATTAAAACCAGCCCATAATAATATCACAAGTGATGTACATCATTTTATTTTAAGGCAATTTGTGCACAGAATCTCTTCATTTCTATGTTCTAATTATATTGTACTGTCACGGGTGTCCCTGTGACCCAAATCCCGGGTCGCAGGAACACCTGTGCCTTGCTCCGGTCCCCAGCTCCCCTCCAAACTACCCTACCTCTTCACGCTCCAGCTCTGGATAGAGCAGCCCGGGGCGCGTGTCCCCACCAGCTAAGGTGCGCGTGCGTCGGCGCTCGAAGATTTAAAGGGCCAGCACACCGCTAATTTCCAGGAATTTTATAAAAGCCAGCCACTTCCTGCACTCCCCCCGGATCTTTGTGCTTCATGCCTCAGGGAAAGCTTGTTTCGTTGCCTTGTGCCTGTCTGCTGATTTCCCATTGTGATATCTGTTCCGCTCCCGACTTTGACTACGTGCTGCCTGCCTTGACCTCCTGTTTTGTTCCTGACGTTGATCCCGTGCTGCCTGTCCCCGACCACGATTCTGCCTCACGACTTTGTACCACGACTTGGTGGTACCCTGATGCAGCAAGTCCATCCCGCTTTGCGGCAGGATCTGGTGAAAATCTGGTGTTCTGAAAATTCCCCACTCCCACTTTTCCGACGCCTCAAGCAGCTCCTCTTCTTTCTTCATGTTCGCTGGCTGACGGCTGACATCATAGTCTGTGAGCACGGACCTCATGCTGACCTGGAGCTGGTGCACATGTAGAAAGAATAGGAGCTTCCCGGGGCATCGTAATGGTGAGTACTCAGTTTATTTTTTATGTGCTATGCATACTGGGGGCCGGCAGGTTATACTGTCCAGGGTGCTGGCTATATATTAAAAGGGGCTGATTGTCTATATACAAAAGGGGTCTGTCTGGCTATATATTACAGGAGGCTGGCTATATACTACAGGGGGATAGCTCTATACCACAGGGAGATAGCTATATACTACTGGGGGCTGGCTGGCTATATACTACTGGGGCTGGCTATATACCACTGGGGCTGTCTGGCTGTATACTACTAGGGACTTGCTGGTTATATACTGAGGAGGCTGTGACCAATGCATTTCTCACCCTAGGCTTTTACTTAAGTCAATAGGTTTTCCCAGTTTTTGGTGGTAAAATTAGGTGCCCCGGCTTATACTTGGTTCGGCTTATACTCGAGTATATACAGTAAGTCTCTAAATGAGGCATGCTGGCAGGATGTGCCTGTGTCTGAGCTAGTCTTGTAATGCAGGGTTCAGGGGCAGGAGGCACAGAGCACTATAGTGTGGAGACATGAGAAGCTATTCATGAGAAGAATACCGCCAGATTTAGAAGATTAATGGTCGGATCCAGGGGCAACCAAAATTGTAAACACCAGGATTGATAAAGACAGTTTAGAATTATATCTGTAAAAATCCTGTATTTTTGTTATTAACAGTGAATTAGAGAATATGTTATCCTCACTATATTTAAGAATCTTGTCTTAATTTGAATACCTCTTTAACACTAGCAACAATGGTTATTTGTAACTCAGAAATGAGAGATCTTTTTCAAATCCCAAAAACTTTCTTAAGAATTTCTCTATTTTGACAACAAGAATAGCTCTGGGAAAGTTTAACTCAAACTGCCAGTGTTACCTTAAATAAAGCAGCTCCTTCTACATTGATGTCTGATTTTCAAAAAGCCCAGTTATGTGATTTGGGATATTAGTTAGACCAAATAGAATATCCCACATCATGTAACTAGACGTCTTGAAAGTCAGACAATTGATGAGCTGCCTTATTTATCAAAATATATTTGCATTTATGTAATCTTATACCGGTTACTAATTCCAACTTCATTGCTTTCTACTATGTACTTACATCAATGGAGTTTTATAAATGACTGTAAATGTTACTAAATAGTATTGTTTAAATAATACTTTACACTTTGCATGGGAATTTATCTAATGCTATGAAATTGAAAATGGCAAAACATTGACCTGTAATGACTTTCAGATGTTTTATTGCTACTAAAATGTCATTGCAGAGGTTTGACTGTGGACTTCCTCTGCACAGACATCAGAATCATTTTTCTCAGGATAAAAGAGGAAAGTGCTGATTTTGTGGTGAAGGCCAAAACCAGCATCAAAGAAGATGGAAATGATAACCAGAATGGGGAAATGAGCTGCAGACATGGCACATGATGATTAAACTGTTCATCTGCTCCCATCAGTTTCCACCGCAACCTATGAACAAAGTCTGTACACACTTTATATGTTCTACTACATGTTAAAGAATAATTGATGTACACTCTGTTTACAAGATTTCACTTCCAAATTGGCTTTAGAATGAAACGCAACATTTTTTTTTTTATTTCAGATGAACATTCTTTTATTAAAAAGAACAATTGCTTCTGTTTTTACCATGAATGAAAATTAAATCGATTATATTAAAGTTATATGGTGAAATACCTGATAATGAAGTGCCTGGGCTTCTTAGCTCCTTATAACACCATAGACAATCTTAAAAAACAACAGAGATAACACAATTAGATATTTCCCTTTCATTTGTCGTGGCTTAATTGGTCTTGTTTGCCGAAAAAAGAGCCAATTCCAATACAAAAAATGTAAAATTAATAATTTATCTATAAATATATCTAATTGAATTTCATTTGTGAGGCCTATTTATGTACATAGTGTCATTATTATTTACATTAGTAACTGCATGTGGTCTGGTGCTTTGCATGTATGTATCATTAGAAGAAAAAATTGTTGATTGATTAGCCAAGAATAAATAGAATTTTTGAGATGTATAGAAGAGTGGGCCAATGAACACAAATTCCTCCTATATTCTTGACATCAGGGGAACTAATCAAATCAAATCATCAAAGCTAACTAGCCCCCATATATGATATAAATATAACTTATTTGAAAAAAATATAATACTGCTGTAGGCTTGACAATTTTACCCCCAAATAATTTATATTCTCATCTCTTTCTATAATCAATTGTGCTGTTTGTGTTTATCTTAGTATTTTGTAACTTGAAGAAATATTAATTCATTATTGAACATTCTTTCTTCAAATAGTAACCACATAGGATTCTCAAACATAGATTAACAACGGATATTACAGAGACTTTTACTTAATCTGAGAGGTGTTAACAATCAAAACTTCAGCAAAATACATACACAAAGGACACCAGACTAGACATAGGGGGAAATCACAATAGGATTATAATGGGGAAGTGGAGAACTTTGCACTTTAATTTGGTGTAGAGGGGCAAGCATCTGCACCTCATCTACTCTGAGTCAAAGTGGTGAGAAGATCTGTTAGATGTTCCATAGTATGAACCTCCTTTAGGCTACATGCACACTGCCGTGTGCCCGCCGCACTGTAGCACGACGGGCACACGGCAGCGCAGGGAGAGGAGGAGGGGGCGAGCGCAGCACCGTACAGCTCCCGTAGGGCACCTTGAGCCCATAGAAGTGTATGGGGGACATATATTGGCCGCATATACGTCGGCCGTATATACGTCCCCCATACATGTGTGTGAATGCAGCCTTATTCTGGTGCATAAATCAGCCTGAAAGGGAGGGGTGTTTGCTTCCATTTGGTAGAGATTAGGCATCTTACCACTGTCAGGATATGTTTTAACAGTTTCGAGCTATGTTTACCCAGACCAGGTAGGAAAACATCCAATAAGTATGCATCGGGCTGCCAAGGTATCGAGGGCCCTATTACATCTTCAGTGAGTTTTTCCACTGTTTGCCAATAAGAAGTAATTGAGGGATAGGTTCAAAATATGTGAGGTGCATTTGCTGCCGCTGACCTGTATCTCCAACTTTAGGATACATTTGATGATGCAGAGCAGGAGTATGATACCAAAGTAATAACAATTTGTATTTTTTTTCTTATAAACATTTATTGGGCAATTCAGTTTGTACAGAAAGGAAAAGTGTCCCAATACCAACATTGCATTCCATCTTTGGTTTTTCAATGCAGTTATCATGTTAACAATTTGTATTGATTCCCTTTATATTGGATAAATTGTGAAGTTTGGGCTGACCTCTCCCATGTAGTGCGCCAAATCGATGGACTCTTGGTTCACCTTGGAATGCTTCCCAATTAATCATAGATATAAACTACATAGGTAGCCTAGAGGGATAATAGGAATGACTTGATCTGCAGATTGCTGATGCCAAAGGATGAGAGAAGAGAAGGACCTGTCCTTTAGTTCTGGGAATTCTCAGTTCAGACTAGTTTCCTGGATCTATAGTCAGCTATATCCGTAAGGTGAAATAATAAACCTTTGTCGAGCCATGGTTTGGACACCTTGTTCATAAGCCCTTAGGGTAAACCTGGATTATATAGTAAGGAAATCAATGGCGATCAATGTAAAGGGAAGCGAGAGACACAGTACTTCCCACCACTCTAGTATGCACCATAGGGCCCAATAAAGGGGAACATGGGGTGGTCAGAACCGTAGCCCACAGAAATGCATTAGGGTGGTTTGGGGAACTCCACAATTTCTCTATCTCCATCCACCTGATACACGGATATAGGGTAGACCAGTCCTGAGTTCGTCACAAATGAGTTGCACTATAATACTTCAGTAAGCCCGCTATTGCTAGACCCCCCCTTTCTCGAGATAACACCAGTATTTGCTGTAACAGTCGATGATGTTTGTGTCCCCAGATAAAGAAGCACATAGAATGTCCTTAGTGCTCTCAAAGCGATCATGACAGGGAGGGGTTTCAAAGTAGTATAAAAGCTTTGTGAGAATTGTCATTTTGACCACTGTGATCCCTCTAAAGAAGGAGATCAGTAGGCTATTCCTTCTGTTCAGTAACTGTTTTACAGATGTAAAAAGGGCATGGAAGTTCTGCGAAAAAAAGATATTTGCATGATAAGGTGATATGGACCTAACCTGCACCCCCTGTATGTCCTTAGATTGCCTTATTGCTGCCGCTAAGGGCTCAATGCAAAGCCCAATTAATTGGGAAAGCAGACAGTCTTGTCTTGTGCTGTTTCTAATCTCAGAATGTGCAGAGTGAGCATGGGGCAATTAATGGGAGGCTAAAGGACTAGAGTACATACGGTGGATTGCTGTGAGAAAGGGACTTCAAAAACCCAAATGTCTCCAGGGTGCACAACTGGAACAACCTATCTAAGAGGTCAAGTGCCTTTTGCGTGTCAAGGTTCAATAAAAGGACCTCTCCTTTTCTATGATTGACCAGACTTATAGGGTGTCTGCTTTTGTCACTCCTCTGCCTTTATTAATCTGTTGAGGGGGCCACTGCTTAGCCTATTAGCAAATATTTTAGTGAATAGTTTGTAATCGGCATTAAGCAGCACTATGGGCCTATAATTTGAACAGTCAAGCAGGTCCTTTCTGGGCCTAGGTATAAGGGTGATCATGGAGTTGAACATATTTGTTATATGTTTATTATTGAACATTCTTATTTAACTGTTCCTCAGTTGGTTGTTAGCGCATTCTGTATTTTTGATTTCTTTCTCATTACTGACTGGATGCTCTTTAAACGTGATGATTTGTTCTTTATCTTTAGAGCTGATTTTACTCTGCTGTTCTGGTTCGCTTGATACCCAGTCTAGTCAGGTCTGTTTATTCTGTATCGCTTGGTCTTTTCTAAGTTGTTATGGTATTTATGGTACTTCTGGCTATATCTGGCTATGTTCGTAGTTTGTACTACCAAGTTCCATTTAATGGTTGAAACAGCAACAAGGCTTTACTAGCCTGTCAAAACATTACTTTACAATCGCTGCTGAGCTCCGTCCGCGCCTCCTAGGGTGCGCGGCATCTTCAGGCAATTTAAAGGGCCAGTGCACCGCTAATTGGTGCACTGGCTGATCACTTCCCCTTTAAAAACCCTGCACCTTCCTTACACTCTTGCCGGATCTTTGTGCCTCACAGCCTGAGAGAAAGCTATTCTGCGATTTGCCTGCGTTCCTGTGTCTCCTGTGTCTCCTGCGTTCCTGAGTCCCTCCGTGTTCCAGTGTTACCTGAGCTCCTCAGTATTCCCGTGTACCTGTGTTCCACCGTGCTGCTGTCCTGTGTGCTGTGTTCCCGTACCCCTCTGCTTGGACCTCCTGTTGCTGACCCCGGACCGGACTCTGACGTTACATCTCTGCCGCCTGCCTTGACCCTGTGCCTGGACGACATTGTCTGCCGTCTCTGTACTACAACCTTGGCCGCCACTGCAGACAAGTCACGCCTGAGGAACGACCTGGTGGTACCACGCCGCAGCTTGTCTAACCCACCTTGTGGCGGGCTCTGGTGAAAACCGGGTACCACTTAGACTCCGGTCCCAGGTAGTGGCTTGTGTCATCGTCTGCAGTGGTCCAGAGGATCCACACCTGCAAGCCTGACAGATGAGTTGTCCATTTAGTCTCACATTTGTGACTTTTTGTGTTGTGCAACTTTCTAGTCCCACATAGTAGCTCCCAAAAGTAAGTCTGGGTCTAGAATGCTCTGTTTTGGGACATTTTATGTGCAAGAATGGGACAATTACAGAGGCCAAAAGACGCACAAATTGAGCAAACATCTGGGCTACAAAGATAAATATGACAAACTGCACCAAATCCTTGAGGCAGCTAACTTTGGTACGCTGCTTGATTCTGCACCTAAAAAGTCGCAAACTGCAAAAAGTTGCACAAAAAAAAAGAAAGCAAAGAGTGATATTAGTCCCCCTATATCTAACTTCCCTGGCAAAGTGAAAAAATAGTTTAACAATTAAAAAAAAAAATCAAATTTATATTTATACTTCTAAAAGTCAAAAATACAACTATAAAACAGTTACAGATGGAGGATATGGAGGATATCTGAAGCAAACTAGATATAATAACATATCAGTGATGATTATTAAGTCCATGAACATAAGCAATAACATTGATCTTCGCCAATGTTGATATTCTAATAATGTGCTTGAGTAAATGCCTCAAATTAAATGCCATGTTCCACACAAAACATATATATATATATATAAATCAATTAATGTGTAGAGCGATCTGCCCATTGTGACTGCTATGCACGTTAGACTCCGTACAAGTTAAGTATTGCTTTCCTGTTCTTTGTACAAATGCTCATGGCATGGAGAGCCAATTAGATAATTATTGTGCAGTGCATTCAAGCAGGAGAAAAAGGAGCCATTTACTCTCCCTCTAAACACATCCTATCTAGTCTCTTGTCCCGCTGCTGCAATCATTTCACTTTAGAGTAAATGAAGTATCCCGCGTAAGCACAGTAGAGTAGTTGCAAAACAGGAAACAAATTACCTCCCTGTTTTCCAAATTACCAACTGCTTGCCCCTTCCATTATCTCTTGGAAGATACTAATAACTTTACGCACATGCAATTAAACCATTCAATCAGTTTAAAGGAAGCTCAGACACAAGACCGTAGGCCTATTGTGGTGAACCAAGGCACCAAAACAATGGTAACCCCGAGCAAGAACTTACACGCGTATATACACAGCCTCATACATTCATAATAATAATGCCTTTATTCATATAGTGCACACAGATTCCTCAGCGCTGCACAGAGCTTGCCAGATCAGTCATATCTACTATTTACCCATCCAAGAAAAGTAATTTAATTGGGTAAATTAGAAATATTTCCCTGTCTACATTAAATAATCTAATTTCACCTATTTTTATTAAGTGTATACAGTCCATTAATTGCCTTAGGTTTCACTGCTAAAGTATAGTTAAAAAACTAGAAGCAATCCACTTTAGTATGTATCTCCAAATGCAAAAAGGAATCAACAAAATAGGATTCACTTACTCAATTTGGGAATAAATGTCCCTGTCATTACCTGTAATTGACTTGAGACTGTGTAATTTACTGAAACCCACAGTTTATAACACAAAGCAATTGCCTTTCGGGGATCTCAAAATTAAGTGAAACTACTGAGTGATACAGGATCGACATATTACACAAGGAATAATGCTGGCAGAATCTGCTCACGGAACCGGTTCATTCATGCAGGATACAAAATTAAAATTCAAATAAAAATCTGTACAGAAAGAAATTCATTTTGCCTTTTACAGTTATATAAAACCTATGTTTGTATGTCTGGACAGGAAAGTCATTTTTGTAATATACATGTCTATAACTTGGAAGATTAGAAGGTCAACTTGGTGCAAACATCTCTCAATTTTGGGGGAACTTTGTTGCACTTTGATGTATATTTTACACATTAAATGGGCCATCCAAAACATACTGGTAGGTTGATTAGATTGTGAGCCCCATTGGGTACAGGGACCGATTTGGCAAGCCCTGTGCACCACTGAGGAATCTGTGTGTGCTATAAAAATTATAATTAATTCAAAAACATTACTGCTTTTCCTTGGCTTCAGTGGTGACATATCACTGGAACAACCAGTAGTTGGCAGCAGAGGGCATAAGGGTGTACACAATATAAAAAATGGACACCTCCACTCCAGAATTATTCCCACAGAAGTGTCAAGGAGTAGATGAGGTGACAGTTACTCCAATTTTTTTCCTTCTGCCATTGTCAGCTGTAAAATATACCTCTTTAAACAATCAGTATATGTATTTCTTGGTGGACAACTAAAATATTTCTGACTGATCTATTTTATTTAAAGTGGTTTTACTTCGGAGCAAATTTCTATAGTAGGCATTGTATTTTTGTACAACCTACAAGATAGCTATTTGCATGATCACTTAGCCTTTTTTACTGGTTTGACCATTAGTCACAAGACTACAGTGCTCTATTACACCTTGTAACTATGCCAGGTCATTTCCTGCACATTCAGGTGAGCATTTTTCTTTTTCTAATACATCCCCTCTACTATTAACTCCCTCTCTTCCATCCAGAAAGCTGAGACCCTGCTTATCATCTAAGCCTAAACTCCTTCTCTACTTAAATCCCTCCCTCTTTGGTACTTCTTCATGATGTTTCCTTAGCAGTTATAGGGTACTTTAACCTCTGATTCCCTGACCACTGAAGGTGTGACTAATGACAGCTAATTAACCAGTGAAAAGTGTTCACAAAAGCAGTGAAGGAGTCCAGGAATTGTGCAGAGAATGCCTGGAACTTACCTCTATACATAAGTAGACCAATCAACCAATTTTAGCCAGTGAAAATATAAGGTCTTTGTTGATAGTCCCTTTATCATTCTCTTAAAACAAACTTGTGGATCACACCTAGTCCCCTCTTTATTCATGTCTAATGGTAATCGGTTTCTCAGACTACCCTGTGTACACTGAGGGGAATTTAATATGACATTCAATAAAACCCATTTCTGACAATTCTCACCTCCAGATTTACTAAGAGTCCAGAGCCTCTCTCTTTCACACTGTTCTTTGATGGCCCAGGGGAGAGCAGATAAGTTGTCTCAATCTACCCCAGTTTGGTAGGCTGAAAAAATGTTAGTTTGCTAGTCAATGCTAGTTTGCTGCTTTGACCATGGCGTTTGAGAGTTTTTACATGATCACATATGCATCATGTATTTTATTTTTTTCCACAAAAACTTGCACAGTTCCCTTTTGCAAAAATAAAGTATAGAGGGGTGTAGCCTTAAATATAAGTTAACTGTTATTCAATTAAGAGAATTAAGAGGTCATAGATTCCTTTGACAATCAATTGTAAGGGAAATGGAATTCAATTATATAAAAGGTTTTGGGGCATGGAGCTTAATTACAAGTCACCATCATTTCCTTGTTTTAGGCTGTCAAATTTAGCTGACAGATGAAATAAATATTTACTGTAGGAGAGGAAGCATTTATTTCCTGGCCAGTCTTTAGAACAATCATAGACTTTATACAATTGAAATAAGAAGCTAGAAAGTGATTGTCACACTTCCCTAAATTCTCCACAAGCATTGTCTCTTCAATTGACACAGTCCATTAAGCACTACAAGGTTTTCCTTATTGCAACAAGAAAACAGACAAAATAAACTAAAGAAAATCTGGATTCTTTTTATTGCTATTGTAATTTGCAGACTCTTTCATTTAGAAACTTTGCTGAATGAACTACACAAGGGGCACAAATTAGAAGGCAACCACTTCCTGTTTAACAACATTGTGAATGGGACATGTTTTAAAAACCAACTCATGTTAATTACCACTTGGAAACATTTAATGTCCTCTAAGGGCTTCTTACACAGAGATGAAGTACTATGCAGATTTACATTTTTTGAACCAATGAATATATTCAATAAAAAATTCACTATGGAGAATTTAGCTACAGAAACACAGCATGAAAACACAGTATTCTGATTTATTATTACACAATCATGTTGTTATAGGAGATCAGTTTGAAGTGAACCTTCCTGTGGCAGGGTGGCTGCCACTAGAGAAGCTTTTGGGCATAAAATGTGCATTTTGCCTTATGAAAAGCTGAGTAGAAGACAGACCTGGAAAAGTTGGGTCTGTCTAATTAAGTTGATTAGTTTTCAGCTGGAGGGGCTGCACTAATACATGGGGCAGACTTCACACTGGGCTCCACCCTGGGGAAGAGACAGGCTACGGCAAAGGCCTGTGGAGCGGTGGCAGTGAACTGTTACTGTGTTTTTGGGGTGGCTGGCAGTAGGCCAGCACCTGGTGAGGTAGGGAACCTCGATGTGTAGTTAGTGCCGGAGAGGCTTAGGTATTATTTTATGTTTTGAGTTTGTGTACTGCCAAATAAAGCTGGCTGAGGCCAGTTTTAACCTTACTCACATTGTGTGAATTCCCTGTGTGTGCTGGTCGTCTGCTTAGGAGACGACGATCCCCGGAGCTAATCCCTTACACTTCCATTCAAATTAACCCACCAAAAATAAATTCTTTATTAAAAACTATGATTAAAAAGCATTGCCTGTATCCTTAAATGGTTCCTTTTCATTGACACAATGTTAAAAAAGTAAGTTTATATATTTATATGCTACTTACCTAGGGTGAGTCAAATAACGGTAAGTGAGCCCTGCATATTATAATAATAATAATTCTTTATTTATATAGTGCCTACAGATTATGCAGTGCTGCATAAAGCATGACAACTCAGTCCTTGTCCCCAATGGGGCTCACAATCTAAGTGAGCCCCATTACAGTATGTTTTTGGAGTGTGAGAGGAAACAAGAGTACCCAGAGGAAACCCATGCAAACATGTAGAGAACATACAATCTCTTTGCAGATGTTGACCTGGGTGGGACTTGAACCCAGAACTCCAGCTCTTCAAGGCAGAAGTGCTACCGACTCAGCCACCGTGCATATTAATTATTCCCTGCACTGCCACCCTGTCCTGATTGACAGGTCTCGCTAGGGGCAACTAGGGACCTTCTGCCAATATTCAACTGCAGTCATATACAGCTCTGTTTACTTATTATCAGTGATAGAGAATAGTACACATTGCCTTGCTGGAATGAGAGAGACACATGTGAGTTGCTGAAGAGAATTCCTCAGGGCGGGGGAGCAGGTGAAAGACAGTTGATATGTGTTACTCTGCTTTGATACATCATCAATCCCCCATCCTCAAGTTGATGAGGGGGGATGACAGATTCAATTTAATATTGACACTGATCCAACAAGTGCAGCTATCCTGCACTCATTGATTTTGTTAATTTAGAGAAAGGCATAAAGGTCATAGAGGTCAAAAATGTCTACTCCAGTAATACACAAAAATGTCCATATAAGAATATTCATCTTACTTTAATTTCCCCTCACCCTCCATATACATACCTGCTTAGCTCAGTCAATCAGTCAGCCTGTCAAACAAAATTAATGGGGTTGACTATTGACCTTAATATTGTCACCCATATTCTGTCTTTGGCACACTCCTCCAACCACCGATAAAGGTAATAAAAATTGTAAGCCCCCCTCCATCCATCAGAAGCTAGTTGTGAGCAGGACATCACAGAGAGACCTAATCCTGCTGCCTGGGGGTCAAGTGACTCATGGCTCCTGCCTAACTTTATGAGGGTAAGTAGAATATGGGTGACCATAGGTTCTATAGGTTCTTATATATACCCTGTAAAAGTTTACTATAAGTGCCCAACCCCTTTAAGGGGTGGTGGTGTCTGTCATAAATTATCAAATGTGGCAAGTTTAACAAAGCTCTTTAGTGTGGAACCAATCAACAGAAATCTTTCTTACATATACACAAGGAAGCCTTTAGAATTATAAGATTCAATTGGGCCAAGGAATTCTTGACTAAAAGTATGGTTTTAGCAGAAAGATTTCTTCTCATATACCATTATAGTTTTGTTTATTGACAATAATCTGTAACCCAGTAATTTCGTATAATTTATCCAATTATTTTTCATGCTAAATGATGGTATACTTTTCATGATTTCTTCTTTTGTAAGTAATCAAGTAATCATGACTAAGAATGTTTTATATTCACCAGAAAACCTTTCTCAACAGGTGATCTCCAGTTTTTTGTTGCATTTTGAAATTCTGTAACTTTTCTGAAAAACATATGATTTTTTATAAAATGCACATGAATTGAGAATGTTTAAGCAGTGAAAATCATTTAAAATAATGCCAAAAATTAATTATGAAATAATATATGTGCATTTCAGTAACAAGATGACAACAGATTAGAACTGGAAGAAGAACGTATCCAGCCAAAAGCAACATGTGTGGCATGAGTTCATAAAAAAAACATAAGTACAAGGATGTTCTGAAAATAATCACTGCAATATACTATGTCCCGCGCCTCTATGAATATGCTAAGATGTTACCTCAGAAGACACCGGCCAGGTAATGGTACAATGACCGTAAAAAACCTGCATAATAGTCAACAAAGGCAGTATTGCACAGTGGAGACCAGCTTTTTTAATACAATATCCCCTTGCATGCATCTTTGCCAGTGGTGATTACAAGTCTGTTTGCAGGTGAGATGTAGATAAATCCATTGATAAATTAAATAAAACCATTTAAAGGGAACCCTCTATGTGGTAAATGTAGTCTGATCTGTAGACAGCATAATATAGAGCAAGAGAATCTAAACAGAAGATTATATGAGTGATAGTGATAAAAGTAGGGAAAAATCCAGAATCTTGTAAAACATCAAGTTTTTTTCTTCACAAAATTTTCTTAAAAATGCCATGGCCAAAACACCAAAAATCTGAATAAAAAAATTGCACTCAATGTGCTTGTGTGATACGTTTTGAGTGAATAGCTCTTTGTCAAGCCTATTAGCAAGAGTGAACCTAAAATCTCCGCTGCCTGAGGTGAGCTATAGAATGGAGCCCACTCCGCCCAACCATCCAACAATAATATATCAGGTTATTGTTTTAGTAAGTGGGTTCTCCATGCAATTTCTCACACATGTGCTGACCTGAGGTGTGAAGAGTCATTATTTTTAAGTGGCAGGTTCTGCTTTGTAGCAGATAACTGCGCTGCCAATGCTGCCCCCATCTTGCTGCAGGTGGTGCTGATCTGAGGCAAGAGGCTCAGGCGGCTTCATTGCGGTTGCACTCCTGCCTATAAGTGATAGACAGCCTTCCTCTCTTTGACTGTACATGCTGAAAAATATTTTTCAGTCACTAATAGGACCACCTTCTTGACTGCTCGTAGACTTCGAGGCATACAAGATATATTCTGTTCATAAAAATTATATATCAATCTACTTGACTCCTCCTGGTATACAACATGCTGCCTGCAGGTCACATTACACTTTTTCTGCAACAGTCACATAGTCATTTGGCTTGCCAAAGTGTGGTCACGTGAGGGTTCCTGAGGAAGAGATTTCTTTTCATCAATATACTTTATACCGTGGCAGGGGTGTGTACAACTCATTTACTACCAATACTCTACTATGTAGTATGGAGGCAGCAAACAATGCCCACGCCTAACTGTTTTTCACTCAATGTCGCATTTATCCGCAAGCTACCGTTGTTACTAAATGTTCTGGATCTATCATTATGACATCACTTTATATGAACTCACAAACCACACAGCCCTATGTAACACTTAACATCCAGCATAGTTAAGGTATTACTGTTGTCTTGCTAGTGATTGTGTTGCGATCACAAATTATGTAGCATTGCTAAATATGAACAAATAAATCAGAGAACGGGAAAATAAATGTATGTGAGAACTATGATATCTTTTTTAAAAAACTGCAAAGTAAGCAAATTGCTAATGAGAAAAGGGTATAAAGTGAAGGGGATTGTGGTTTGGGTATGTCAGAGAACACAGCTCAGATATCCTTTAAGAAAACCTCAGCCTGCCAGCTCATGGAGTTAATGAGCATTCAAGGCATAATTTACCTCTTTAATAGGAAGCTATATAAAATTCAGGAGAATAATGGACTTTACAAGGTGAAGGGGGCATTTTACCAAACATTCTTCAGAAGTTAGCATTTCAGAAAATAGCTTGCCGATCTACAAAGAGATTTTGACATATTTAACTATAGTATTGGAAAATCCAGAAGTTGTGACAGGAACATTTGTATTGGTGAATATTGAAGATTAACACCACAGACCACAAATGGGCTATTTCATTTTAAAGATGCAATCTCATTGAGAAACACTAACATAAAGTATTTCAACTATAGAGATAACAGTGATTACAGCTGTAACCAGGGCCCAGAAGCCAGTGGGGCCCGGAAGCCGCTGTACAACACATTGATCTCCTTTGACTTTTAGCAATTTAAGAAAACTAAAAACTTCAACCTTATCACAGAGATTTGTGCACTGCCAGACCCCACTCCCCTTAAGAGGTCATTTTACTTTTAAACATAGCTGCAGGTCAGTATTTTGTCAAGCAGTTGAGGCTATTTTATGGAGGTATCTACTTTACATAGAACTTAGCTGCCTAGATAAATGATATTAATGATATGCTGTTCCCTTAAAACATATAGAATTTTGGAATTGGGGGACATTAATTTGGGCCTGTGTGCCTAATTTTTTAAGGTCCCAGCCATAAACTTGTCTCCTAGTCCTGCATCAGTGGGTCATATGAGCAATTGAAAGGTAAACCTTAACCTTTTGGGATATGACCCTGCTTACATATATGAAGCAGCTAAAAGTGCCTAGGCCCTTATTCTGGTCTTACTAAAACAATAGGGCCCAGAATGCAATTGCTGCATCCAAAAAATGAATTAGCTGACAATCAGTTACATCCAAACATTTTGTTGAGTTTGCCAGATCATCTTAAATGTATGGGGTCTCCTGACTCTCCTCACATGACATATCTGTAAGGTAAGTAGTAGGGAGATAAGTAGTGAGCAATTTGGTATTTAGAGACCTGATCCTTTCTAGATCTAGATCTGTTATTCTTAAAAGAAAATCCTGTTTTATTATATTGGATAGACCAAGTCTAAGCTGATGTATTAAATGTTAGTTGCAGAGCGGCAGAGAAGTCTTTTTAGAAGCCCACACAAGGCAGTGTAGGCATCCTTTGTAGCTTAATCATATTATAGGTCTAGGATAGATTTACAATCAGATTTGCCACTAAGAACTCCATGTAATCTCAGTTGAAGACTGACACCATTTTATCTTCACACGATTCCCTGCCTCTCACACAAGTAATTCAGTCTCTTCCACATTGTCAATTCTGACAGGCTGATTTAATCTACAGCCTCCCGCATGCTTCTGACCACTGTGCTGAGTCATTAACCTTGACTCACATAATTGAATTCAAGGTTGATTGCCTGTGACCCTTCTCGGTAAGGTCTTCAAAATGTACATATTCATTACGAGCTGCATTGCTAAACGGATTGCACAGGGAAAGCTGTAGAAATCAGGTTACTTGGTATGCAGGGGGCGAGGAGGGCACTAATTGCATGTTTGACTTGAGGATTAGATTATGAATAGTGAGAAAAAATGAAGATATGACTTGGTCGTCTCTCTATCAGTGTTTCCAATTGATATCCCATTAACATAGCCCCTTTTTATGATCAATTTAAGATGACATAACTATAAATGTTATCGTCCAATTTATGAAATTTGTGGTATTTAGGTTTAAAGAAATAGTTCATTTGAAGCATTTACCAATACAGACTAATTTGATCTACATTATTGTAAATATTGCACCATTATTCTAGACCCGTTTGTTAAAATGTATTTAGAGTCTCTTGTATACTTCAAATTCTATTCTAAGGAAGTAAATGAATTAATTCTGTATATAGTCAGTCCCCAGGCCCCCATACAGGATAGGTCATATAGGTGTGTTCTTAAATCTAACAAGGATTAACAATAAAGCTTAATTGCAGACATCATACAGCTTTTCATTGCAGCATTAGGACTAAGCCCCATGCACACAACCATATAAAAACGGCCGTATACAGCCCCATGCATTCCAAAGGTCAATGAGGCCATCCATGTACATGGCCGTATTCTCCATCATACTGTACCGTAAGCAAGCCATATAAAAATATAGAGCATGTCCTATTTTCCATCGTATTTCCATTCCGTACAGCACATAGAAGTCAATGGGAACGTAACGTATAAAATACGGGCTAAATATGTGCTGCATAACGCTGTGCACAGTATGCTGCCGTATATACATGCAGTATCCAGAACCAGTGGACGGTGCACTCTGTCAGCTGGCCAATAGTCAGCCATCCATCATCTGTCAGCCCACTGTATTTTATATGGATACAGTGCAAAACATTGCCATACTGTTGCAATACAGAATACAGCCGTTTATACAGAGCAGGAAAAAATATACGGTCGTGTGCATGAGGCCTAAAGTTGAGTAAATTACCGGCATCCAGATACCTTCAGCAGAGGTCACAGAGGCCCGTTTGTAATGAAGGGCAGTCTGTATACAGGGAATGTCTGTATTCTGTATTGGATTCTGGAGGTGCCAGGCAGTATACTGCTTCTCATTGAAGAGATGCTGCTGATTTATGGATACTTATCTGTACCAGCCTTTACCAGTCTATAACAGTGAACTAATACTAACCACAACAATTAGATTATGAAGATAAGAAGATCCGGGCACATTGAGGTAGGTCAGGTAAATAAATTTCTCCTTTTATTTGTAAAACATTATATACAAGACGATATACAATATGCGGGGAAACGTGTTTTTTCGGCCACACCTTAGCCTTCCCGCGTATTGTATATCGTGTTGTATATAACGCTTTACCTGGCCTACCTCGATGTGCCGGGATCTTCTTATCTTCATATATTATTATCTGTCCGTGAGCACGAGGAGAGGGTCACCGAGTGCCGACCAACTACTAACAAGTATACTTTAACCACAACAATTAGATTGTGAGCAGTGACATGAATAAATAAAGTGATGCTGTTAATTACATGTAGTAATGAGGGGGTGCTGTATATTACATGTGTTAAGGAGGGATGATGTGTATTATATGTGATAATGAATGGTGCATGTAAATTACATGGGTTAATAGGGGTCCTGTATATTCAGGATTAAATGAGGTAGTGCTGTATATTATAATGGGTTGGCGAGGGAGCACTATTAATTACACGTTGCACTATTATTAGGGGGTGCCAAATTTAATATGAATTACTCAGGGGGTGCTGAATAACATATTAATGAATGGGATGCTGTTTGATATATATTTAGGGGTTTCTATATTTTTATTTGTTTTATTTTATGAGAGGAGTGCTGCTGTACTATATATTAATTCACAAGGGGGTTCTGTATTATATATGATTAAGGGGAGCTTTATGGGGTTAAGGAGAGTGGTGCTATAAATTGCATGAATAAATGAGAAGGCATCCAGGGAATATATTGCGAAGAAATAGGAGGTGTTGCACATGGGTAACATGGGTTAATATAGCTACATATTTAATGGGTTTCATAAGGGGGTTTCTACATTACCTGGATTAATGTGGGAGGTGGTATTCATTACATGAACTTCTGAGGAGGGATGTTGTATATTCCATTAATTAATGAGGGGTTGCTGTATATTATGGGTTAATGATGGGTAGCTACATATTCCTTAGGTTAAATGAATGGGGTTACATTACATGGATTAATGAAAGGAGTGCTATATATTACATGAACTAATGAGTGGATGCTGTATATTACATAAATTACTGAGGGGGTGCTGGTGCTGAATATGAATGCAGCATAGTTTTTTCTCAAACTCACACACGAGAGGCCTAGTTCCAGCAGCACGGATCCTCACTTCACCTGAGTGAAGTATTATTTCATCAATTTAAAAAGGAAGACATTGATCATTTCCAACGCGTTTCGGACATGAATACATCCATAGTCATGGATCATGATTAAGGACGTATTTTACGTCTGAAACACGTTGGAACAATGTCTTCTTTTAAATTGAAGAAAGAAACAAGATTTTTATCTAGACTTAAGCCTGGACCTGAATTATCTGGATCGTGGTGTTTCTATTTATGCTAAATTTCAATATATGGGGGTTGCTGGAGCTGTACATAAATTAAGGGATGTTGGTAATGTATACAATTTAAGTGTTGCTATATATTGCTGCCTTATATAAATCTGAGTGAAAATATATATAATAGAATTTTGAGGCATTGTATGTATGTTAATCAGAGGTCTGTATACATTTAATATGTAATAAATAATAATGAAATAAGTAGTGTAATGTGTAGCTATTTGTGGGTAAAATAAAATATGTAGTTATTCGGGGGTTACTATATAACATTTTTATTAAGGGAATATAATATACAACAGGCATAGAGTTCAGTTGTGATATATGTGGGGGTACAGTGTGGTCAGTCAAGGTGTGAGGGATAGATATTATATATAATGGACATATTGTGGTCAGCGGAGTATATAGAATAATGTCAATCATGTCTGTTTCCAGACACACTTAGAGGAGTTGTGGCTGGAAGACCTCACCTGGAAGATCAGACAAATGGAAAAGAGACACCAAGCGTTAGTTATCATGTGTGATATATTATTCTTTGCATGGCAGTGGTGTTGTAATAATAATAATATGATAGTTAAGATCATCAATGAATGGATAGTCATTGGTAATATTTTTTCAATAATTGGTAAGATGGCACAAAGTGAAGTGTTTGTTCATTATCAGTATATTTGGTCTTTATGTAGTAGTAATGCTGGTTGTCACAGTTTCTTGGTATCATTTAGGCCCATTGTTTGGCGTATTGGTATTTATATGGTAAGTCTTTATTTAGTAATATTGGTTGTTGGTCATGTGCCAAAATTGGAAGCGGTTTTGCTAACCCCCAAGAAATTTAGTGCTGCACTTTGCGTGCCCTCCTTCTGTTGCAAAATTACCAAAAAGACCATTATGGTATGAATTTATGAAACTATCTAAAACATTGTTTCCTATAGTAACAGAATACAGCAGAGTTCTCATTTTTCACAACTATATATTATACTGTGGTTACAAAATCCCTATTTGTTGGGCTTTATTTTATCTGAAACATTTTATAATAGGCTGTAGTAGTTATTAGTTATTTAGAAATATTGTTCTGGGAGGGAGCCTGTATTTGCTGCTGGGCAGGGGGCTTTATCCTAAATGTAGTCACCCTTAATCTGGCCCTGCTCCTGACAGAGTAACCCTTAAAGAGTGTATGTAGTCTTTCTAGGAATGGATAATTATTTCCACTACAACTAGGTGTCTTAGTTAAGTACAATCAAAAGTGACTTGTGCTGGTAAAGTACTTACCATTAATGTGGTTAGAAGTGGTAGAGGCATTTTTAATCCCCTTTTGCAATGGAGTTTGTTTACCTGGAGAACCACTGAGTAATTCCTCGTCGCCTGTTGCTATCTTTTCCATGTTTTCAGCGCCTTATTCCTGTACACAGTCTTATAGGACTGTAAAAGACACCTTACAGCTTTCTCGTCTCTGGAGACTTCTGGTCAGTCCAGTCTGTCATGTTGTGGTGCAGAACATTTCCCATTGCAGTATGCATTGTCTTTGGCTTTGCCCTGCATGCTTTGTGTACGCTTACATTATGTTACTAAGTTACATCTGCTGTTGATTGATGTTTGACATGAGTATGTAGTGTAGAAATCTGAACACATGTACAGTATGTGTAAGGCTAATACTTATTACTTTGCTGGTTTTGTATGGATTAGTGTTATAATAGATAAGATTAACACCCCAACTCTGTTATACATAACAGAGCTATCAGATATTATTTGCTAGTTTGTAGTGAAGATTAATTTAATTTGAGCAGTGGTTTGCTCTAAAGAAAATCTCAGGATGGAAATGTTTATCTTAGGTAATAAATGGTAACATTTAATCATGTTGCATGGAAAAATAGTTATTTTGTTTATTGATCGGACATACCTAAAAATAAAACATTCTATCATCGCAATAGAAAAGTACTGGCAAGAGAATTGTATATGGATCCTCAAGAGACCTCCAAGGGTGCATTCTCATGTTAAAGGGGTATTCCCATCCGGGCATTCACATTTAAGTAAATCCATTTGCCATATGTAAACATTTCTTCAATTGGATGTTATTGAAAAAAATGCTCCTGTGTGAAGATAATTTCTCATAAATGTGGCCACGTTGTCCCTTAGAAACGAGATAGCTACCTCGGATACGACCACCTCACATTTTGGCAGCGGTGGCCAGATATGCCCTATTGAGCCCTGGCTGATTCAGCGATCATTACCACAGGACGGCTATGTTAAATGCAGTAATGCTATGTTAAATGCAGTAAATGCAGTAACGTGCAAACACTCCAGCAGATGTGGTTGTATCCAAGGAGTCAGTCTTGTTTCTAAGGGACCATATGACTACATTTATGAGAAATTATCTTCACACATGAACAATTTTAATAACATATAATTGAAGAAATGTATATATATGGCAGATTAATTAAACTGAATGTGAATGCCCAGACGAGAATACCCCTTTAAGTTTTTATGATGCAGTTTCTGAAACCAAAATCAGGTGTGGATCATATTGGAATATAAAACATCATTTAGAGATGCTATTCCTCCTTTATTTTCATTCCACTCTAGGTTTGGACATTGAAAACTGAATCTAAAAAAACTGAATGTGTGAATACACCCTGATAAGCCCGTACATTCTTCTGTTTGTTTCTATATAATTCTAGCATGTTCTGTCAGACACCGCAGAAGCTATCTGTATTTGGCTCAGAAATGTTTTGCTTTATCAAACACAATAAAGGTAACATATGGACCACCCACAATAATGTAGCACAAAGATGGAATAAAGGCTGCAACAGAATTTTAAATGATCACAAACTTTATGGCACTGTTTGTACTTTTCTAAACTACTGCAGAAACCTGTCTCTTTCCTGCTGGATTGTTAGTGATTGACAGCTTCTTACAATACTCTCTGGCTCCCTGTGATGTCTGGCCCAATCATCATTGAGGTTGTTGTTCTGAGATCTGAAGAGTCCAACCCACTCTAGGTTGCCAGCTATAGAGTTCCTCCTGGTTGGTTCCATAATTCATTTATTACTCCGATCATTGCTTTTCTGGAATCCTGACATTTGGCTCTTGTGCACACAACTCTACCATTATGTGATTTTGTACGTTGTACTATTTGTTGTGAGCTGGTTCTGGAAACTATAATTTACAGTTTTGTTTTTGTATTTGTGTTGTGCACTGTGGTGCAGGGAGGACTTGTCGACTAGTCACTTGCCTTTGCCTAGGGTGATTCGAGTAAGTAGGTAGGATGAGATTGGTGGTTTCAGATTTAGGGATCACTGACCATTCTGTTCCTGAGTACAATAATTTTGTACTATATCAAATCAGTGATAACTAAAATGCTTTCTTTCCTTTCTATTATCTGCTGCGCTTTTCAATTCCCTTCTCCTAATTTATCTTAAAAACCAGTTTTGTTACAAATTCACTTCACTCAATGCAAAGGAGAGGGGGGTGAACAGATCTGCTAAAAAAGTAAGTTTCTAAGTCACCCCAATTGCTTTATTCAATACCGTTTTGTACTTTTGTTATTCCCTAATAGGTTATTTTAGCTCTGAGACTGAGAATTACAGGTAAAAGCTCAGAGGAGCAAACTGCTAAAATGCAGGATATTCATCAAATGTAGTAGTCTCATGCACACACACTGAACTGCTCATTTACTGTATGCATGAAAAATGGCTGTCAGTGTCTTTTAAACTTTATTTTATGGTTCTTTACAAATGCATTGAACTTTTTGCACAATAGCGGCAAATTGAATTTTATTATGTTTTATGTCTAGATATTATTTTTTCAGTATAGCCGTATTCCAAGATTTTAACAATTTATTTCTTATCCTTAACCATAGATCATCAATATCCAATCGATTTCATACCTGACAACCACACAATACAGCTGAATTTTCTCTGTTCGCTCTGATTTCCTTTTACAGTAACTCCCTACTAATCGGTCTTATACTAACCACACTCACACCATACATGATACTCTCAAAGGAATGGCCAGTTTTCTTTCAATCCAAATGCTACACGGATGTCTCCATTCTGTGCCAGTTTCTGCACTAGCTGTCCATCACCATCCAAATTCAATTCAAACTAATCACCCTGATAATCAAAGATCTGCACTTCTCTACCTCTCTTCCCTCATCTCAGTCTTTAGGACTATTTGTTCTCTACAATCTTCCAGTGGTTTAAGGTTATTTTTATTTTCTAGTTCTAAACTCTCAATCACATCTTCAGGATTTCTCCTGAGATCCACCAGTTTTTGGACTCTACTCCCTTAAACTTAATCAGACTAACAACTAACTTTTAAAGTTTCAAACATGCCCTAAAAGCTGTTTGGGGGGGGGGGATAAAAATAAGGGCTTATTGTCCTTGTCCATGTCCTGCTCTTACAAGCACTATATAAAGATTTATTATTATTGTTATATTAACCATAGACTCTGTTCTGGCAAGCACAAAGGTGAGTTACTGCAACGCAATCCCCATTCACTTGAATTTTGGCCACTACACTGTGTACTCATCTGTCTTCTTCTGGCTCTGGGGCAATTTGTTTCATAACAGTTGATGATGATGATGTCATTCGATTGGTATTGGTTGAGGTGCCAGATGTCAGACCCTTAGTAATCTGATATTGGTGACTTCTTATTAGGATAAGTTATTAATATTAAAATCCATAGAAACCTTTATTTAATTGTTTTAATAATCATATAATAGTATCATAATATTTTTTTATATTTTTTTTTTTTGCTTAATGGGATCCTATTATGTGATGTCTATGCAATCTTCTGATCACATCAATAAAACATTGGTCCCTACCCATAACAACCCATCCATAGGAGCTCTCTGGGGATATTGGTGGGAAAGAGAAGGCAGAGGTCATCCTTTCCTTGTTTAACCCCTTAACGACAGGCCTAACCCCTTTGCATTTTCCATCTCCACCTTCAAAACACTTTTTTACTTTTCCAAGTAAAGAGCTCTGTGATGGCTTGTGTGTAACAAATTGCAATTCATAGTGATGGTATTTAATATTCCATGCCTTGTACTGGGAAGAGAAACATTTGAGCTATATTTTTGTGGGCTTGGATTTTACAGATTTACAGATTCTTTGGGTCGGTACGATCACAGGGATATCACATTTACATAGGTTTTATAATGTTTTATACAATTACTAAAGTTAAAACCTCCTCTACAAAATAAAATCTTTGTTTTGCCATCTTCTGGCGCTAATAACTTTTTCATACTTCAGTCTACGGAGCTGTGTGTAGTGTCATGGCAGTTGGGATGACTTTTTCAATGATACCATTTTGAGGACTGTACGGCCTTTTGATCAGTTTTTATTACTTTTTTTATATGTTGCAAAATGCAGAAAAAAACGGCATTTTCGACTTTATTTTCCATTACAGAGTTAAACACAGGAAATAACCATTTTGATAGATCAGAGTTTTGGGGAAACAGCGATACTTAACATGTTTATGTTTTTACTGTTTATTTATATTTATTTCAGTTTAGGGAAAGGGGGTGATTTGAATTATTAGATTTTTTTATTTATTTATTTTTTAACTTTTTTAATTCTTTTTTTTTTACTATTTTTCAGACCCCCTAGGGTGCTTTAACAATAGGTTGTCAGATTGAACCTACCATATACTGCCAAACTACAGTATGGCAGTATATGGGTATATTGCACATCATGGGGCAGATTTATCAAGTGTCTGAAAGTCAGAATATTTCTAGTCGCCCATGGCAACCAATTGCATCTCAGCTTTCATTTTACCAGTGCTCATGAATATTTCAAAGGAGAGCTGTGATTGGTTGCCATGGGCAACTAGAAATATTCCGACTTTCAGACAGCTTGATAAATCTGCCCCCATGTATTAAAATGTGCAAATTGCACAGTTTAATGGATAGGCTAAAATCTGACAGCCTCTGGTCTTTGTATGATAACAGATTGGCTCTCCCCGATGTCACGTGGAGAGAAGATGTAAGCCAATTTGTTAAAGCTTGTTAACAACAAGTACTTACCATGATGTTCTTTGATGTTATATGGCAGTGGTGGCGAACCTATGGCACCCAGGCCTTTACCCCAACACAGAGTTTGCCAGCTAGGACTGTGATCCAATACAGTCCAGGATGTGCCATGCTCAGCGCTATTTGGCTGCCAGGACTACAGGAGGAGCATGAAGGCGTGGATAGAGATGGATTGTCATGGATTGTCAAATTTCTATATCATCTTTCTAATGTATTAGTGAACTCAGGGCACGAATACAATTAAAACTTGTGATACAGCTGGAATCAATAAGTTACTGCTTAAATTGTCATGTTGGCACTTTGCGACATATATGTGGGTTTTGGTTGTAGCTTGGGCGCTCTGTCTCCAAAAGGTTCGCCATCACTGTTATATGGTATTAATAGATTAGGAAAGGGGGAAAGAAGGGAAAGTCAGGGGTGTGTTATAAAAAATAACTTTTAATATAAAATTAAAATGTGTTGTGTTGTGTATACACTCAAATTTGTCAAAATGCTGTTACACGTAACTCACAAATAACAAATAACACACCCCTACTATTACTATAAAAAGGTGGTGTACACCTGGGGTGTTTCTATTTGTATGTAGAAACAGTATAACTCCCTATCTTGTACCAAGCAGTACAAGATAGGTTCAGTAGGCTTGTTCTTAAATTGAATTTGTATAATTGTAACCCCAGCTAAATTTTTTTTGGTCTCTGTGACAATTGGATTTTTAAAATGTTGGATTGTCATAAGAACCAGAATTAACAATAGAGCTTAATTGCAGACAACTTTAGTAACTTATAACTGTTTATTGAAGCCCAAGGCTAAAGTACAGTAAATTACCATCATGCAGAGGTCCGATTGTAACTAGGGGTCGTCTATAAGTCGGGTGTCCGCCTTTATATGTTAGATGGTAGAAAGGGTTTATATAAAGTACATGATCAGGATATATTCTAAGCTTACTGTTTATCTAACAAAATAATAATGAACTAAATGGAAGTCTCGAACAGTGCAGCTCCTAGTGGTGGCATTAGGTCTTGGGTTGAATAAAAAAGGAATTATTAAAGGGAACAACCATTCCAGTCTTATCATGAATATTAAGGAAATGATCCAAATTATACCCTACCACAGTGGTGGCAAACCTATGGCACGGGTGCCAGAGGCCGCAATCAGAGGCCTTTCTATGGGCACCCAGACCATCGCCCCAGCACACCAGACAGGACTCAAAGAATCTTCCTCCAGTTCCAAGCAACTTAAAAGATGCTGCTTTCAGTCATATTTTGATACTCCCTTCACTACTTGGGACTGTAGGAAGAAGGAGAATGATTAAACAGGGCCGATTTATCTTTAGAGGACCTCCTGCTGGCCCCATGATTCTCTGTGTACAGAGGGAAACTGGAAAGAAGCTAAAATGATGAAAACTTTCCATCTATCTTTTGAGGCAAATCTGAAGTTGTTGAACAGGGAGCAATAAGTTACTGCTTTAATTTTTGGTTGGCACCTCGCGACAAATAAGGGGGGGTTTGGGTTCAGTTTGGGCACTCGGCCGCTAAAAGGTTCGCCATCACTGCCCTACTAGATTCATAGTAGAAAAAAACGTGATCTCTTTAAACAAGAAACTGCTGTCATTAGCCAAAATGTGGCAGGCTCTGTTGGATGCCATATTTCAAAGTTGTATGAAGTCATGGGGACTGTGTGTGTCTGTTTAGTGAAGAAATATTTTAAACTTTCTTTATTACAAGTTTTATTTGTTTTCACAGTTTCTTTATTATATCTGGGGTTTTACTGACATTTTACTTTATTGTCACTTTCACAAAATATCTTAACCCAATTTCATCACACCCATCTCCTCAATAAATTACTTCTTAATAATTCTATTCTAATAATTCCAATAATAATTCCTCAATAAATAATTCTTGTGGCTTTTTCTGAATCACATGAAGAAAGTTTGCATTTGACAGCTACCCAAAAGCTCCTTTATCCATGAGATTTAATGCAGTGGGTATGGAAAGTATTCAGACCCCTTCAAATTGTATACTCTTTGTTTCATTGCAGCCAATTGGTCAAGATCAAAAAAGTTCTTTATTTGCTCATTAATGTACACTCTGCCCCCATTTTGACAGAAAATGAACAGAAATGTAGATATTTTTGCTAATCTATTAAAAAGGAAAAATTGAAATATCACATGGTCATAAGTATTCAGCTCCTTTGCCCAGTTTTGAGTAGAATTAGCTTTTGAGCTAGTACAAGTTTTTCACACTTGGATTTGGGGATCCTCTGCCATTCTTCCTTGTAGATCCTCTCCAGTTCCATCAGGTTGAAAGGTGAATGTTTTCCAGTCTCTCCAGAGATGCTCAGTTGGGTTTATGTCAGGACTCAGGCTAGGCCAGTCAGGAATGGTCACAGAGTTGTTCTGACGCCAAGGCTTTGTTATTTTAGTTGTGTGCTTAGGGCCATTGTCTGATGTCCAGAGCACTCTGGAAGAGGTTTTCATCCACTCATAGAAAGTCTCATTGGTAGCAGTCATAATTCTTAAGGGAAAATATGTATATAACATATATATATGTTAACCCATTCATTATATATATATATATAGCACATTGTAATGAATGGGTTAACACGAAGAAGCCTCTGGTCTTTGGAAGACCCAAGGCTGTCATGGCGACTAATCGCCGTTCCCCAATGACGTCACGGGGAGCAGCGATCTTTGGCATGATGGCTGCGCCCATGCACCACCATCTTTTTAATTGCGATGTTACCGGTAAGCCTTTGCTGCAATATGCCCGTGAGCCCTCTCCATGCGCCCACACCCGGCAAGTGACGTAGTATTATTCTATGTGAATTCAAACAAAGTGGAATTCGATCTGAATTTCAGGAAAGTTTCGATTCTTCACAAATCCGAAGTTTACGGTGATTTAACAAAGGTTCCCCCCCTTTTGTAGCTAAATTGGCGCAAGCACAACAAGTTACATAGGGCAGAGAACTCTGGGAAGGAGAAAGGAACACCCTCCAATAAGCCAATCAGCGACCTGCATGCTTATGTGATGTCACACAGCCCTATAAAAACAGGCAGCCATTTGCAATCTCGGCATTTCACACTGCATGTTCTGTCTGCAGCGTCTAGCTGCTTGTACTGTACTGTGCTGTAGCGATTTCTGCTCCGATCCCAGGGTGTCCATTTCCGGGGATCTGCATAAACCAAATAGCAGGGTTTTTTTGTTGCTGAAGTGAATAGGAAGAAATCTGTGTCAAATCCACATATTTTCTGGAGTGATTTTTGCTCCAATTCCAGGGTGTCCAATTTGGGGGATCTGTATTCCCCAAATTGCAGCTCTTTTTTGTTGCTGAAATTAATAGCAAGAAATCGGTTTAAAATCCACATAGTTGCTGGAGTGATTCTTGCTTCAAGTCCAGGGTGTTCATTTTTGGGGAGCTGTATACCCCAAATTTCAGTTCTTTTTTGGCAAAGACATAATATTTTCAGGGAAATTATAATGAATGATGCATGTGGCGTCTCTAATCTTCAAATTTAAATTAAAAATTTCAAACTTAGAATTTATTTCAAACTTCAAATTAATTTCAAACTTCGTCATTGTGCCACACTATGGCCTACCGGGTTGCTGTCTGCTTCAGAATTTGTCATTGTGACACGCTCTGACCTCATGCTGCTGCTGGCACCTCCACGCTCTATCATTGTGCCACACTGTGGCCTACCATGTTGCTGCCACCTCCAGAATTTGTCATTGTGATACTCTCTGACCTTCTGCTGCTGCCAACTTCATACGCTATCATTGTGCCACTCTGTGGCCTACCATGTTTCTTCCACCTCCATAATTTGTCATTGTGCCACTCTGTGGCCTACTCGTGCTGCTGCCAACTGACCGCTGTCTCCCTGGAACACCCTGTGATTTCCATAATGCTGTTTTCACCCTCCACCATTGCCACTATGTTTGTTTTCCCCTTCATTTCATCTGTTTGAAGGAATGAAAAGCTTCAGGATTTTTTCAGTCAAAATGGGGTGAAGAGTGTACATTAATGAGCAAAAAAAAGAACTTTTTTGATCTGACCAATTGACTACAATGAAACAAATACTGAAAAAATGTAAAGGGGTCTAAATAGTTTCCATACCCACTGTATATACACTGTATAAACGGTACCCAGGGCCCGACTAAAGGTGGTTGAAGCCCCTGGGCAAAAAAACTGGTGGAGGCCCCAAATGTAACAGAAATGCCAGAAAACTTACATTGAATAAATAATAAACACATTTTTATTTCTATATCCTTTAAAATCACAACTTATCAGGAAACTCATATAAACCTTAGCTACTCAGCTGTCTCAGAACATTATAACACATACCTCAGCATCTGCTGAACCTCATAATACATACCACAACTGCTGAAAACCTCATAATATATGCTACAGCTGCTGCAGAAATTCATAACAAATCTTGCACAGTCCTGCTTCTTTCAGCTTACACATTAGGACACTGCTTGTGTGTGTCCTACACAATGGGTCCTGCAGCAATGGCAATGTACTGTGTATATACCTTAAATTTTTCTATGTTTAATAAAGCAAGGGGGCGGGCTTCCAAGGTGGGAAGAAAAAGGGGGAGTTAAGAGTCAGTATTGAGCAGACTTCGTAGTGAGCAGACTGAGGGAGTCAGTCAGAGTTAGCAGTCAGAGTGTGTAGACTGAAGGAGTCTGTGGCAGCATGACCTGGAGGTGACAGGCAGGAGAGCCTAGAAGCTCAGAGGAGCTATGCAGAAGCAGAGTGAATAATAAATAATAATAATTCTTTATTTATATAGCGCACACAGATTACGCAGCGCTGCACAAAGCATGACAATTGGTCAGCACAGCAAGCAGAGGTTGTGCCTGTAGTAAGCAAAGTGCAGTGCAGCTGAGGAACAAGTAAGAAGCAATTGAGGAGAACATTAAGAATCACATTGAGGAGGATAGCTCACCAAGGTGGCCGTCATCCCTGCAGTTCAAATTCAAATGCAAGTGTGCGAGTTGTTTATTTGAGCCCCGCTGTTACCACAAGGCAAGTGATATACACCTCCTCCTCCATTCATCCCTGGGACCCAGTCCTAGTTGGGAAGGGTTTATAACATAATACGGACCCACAATGCCTATCGCCCACGTCAGGGAATACTATCCTGACAGGCGTCACAAACATTTCTCTACAACTACTTTCCCTGCCCCCCTTTTCAGGGAGCATAGTGGCGGCCCTGTATGACTCCCTGTACTGCATAGCACTCAGTAGTATCAGTGTCCTCAGGACACCATACCAGCATTGCTGATCATGTGGCAGGAGTTGGAGCAGGAAGGATGGGGGAGGCCCCATCCTCCTGCCCACTGTGAAAACCTCCCCCCAAACCTGCCCTGACAGAACGAGGAAATCGTTTTTAAAAAACAACTGATAGATTGTGTTTTCTTTAATATTTTCATTTTTCTACATTTTGAAATAATAGCAAAGTCTTAGAACTTAGTAGTAAATCAAAAAGGTAGAACTATTCCATGACCAAAAAGGTTATACATAACGGGGCAGATTTATCAAGCTGTCTGAATGTCAGAATATTCTTAGTTGCCCATGGCAACCAATTACAGCTTAGTTTTCATTTTACCAGTGGTCATGAATATTTTAAAGGGGAGCTCTGATTGGTTGCCAAATATGCCCTAATTAGTACTACAAAGTACAAAAATGGGGAAATCCCTTATTTTCACTCTTGTTCTTTTTTATCTTGTTTACTGTGAATCCCTACTAACCAGTCTTACACTTACTCAACTCACACCATACAGGATATTCTCAAAAGAATGGCCAGATTTTTCTTTAAATCCAATGCTACACGGATGTCTCCATTCTGTGTCAGTCACTGCACTAGCTGTCCAAAACCATCACCCTCATTATCAAAGCTCTTCACAGTGCTGCACCTACCTACCTCTCTTCCCTCATCACAGTCTTTAGGACTATCTGTTAAATTAGTAGTCATAGCAATAAGCTTTAACCCTCTCCCAAACAGATGTAATTGGAGGCATCCTAGCCTCCAACACTTTTTATAGAGCAAATGTGCCAGTCAGCTCAGCTATACTCCACCTGGTCAAGGTCAAGGTGTAGAAATTCCTGCGCAGACTTCCAAACGGTCTAAGAAAGTTCTTTATTAGTGCATCAGCAAGTATACATCGGGTAAAAGTACACAGAAGTAGAGTGATCAGTGCGTTTGACTAAGGCGTGCTAGCCGAAACGCATTGATTGCTCTCCTTCTGTGTACTTTTACCCGATGTATACTTGTTGATGCACTAATAAAGAACTTTCTTAGACCATTTGGAAGTCTGTGCTGGAATTTCTACATTTTAACTGAACACTTTTTATAAACCTCAGGAGGAGGGAATAGTGTAGAGTAGGTTTTTTGAAACACAAAAGATAGCCCTTTTAGGACTGCCAAGGCAATATAATAGTTTGTTTACAAAACTGTCCTGAGACAGGATAGAGCTTTATCGGTCAGGCCTAAAACTTAACTTTTATTCAGTTAGTAAGAATTCTAACAAATATTTATCACACTTATTACTTAAAATTCATCAGCGCTGGTTTTCCGCCGAAACATGTCGGGGGGGGGGCTTCTGTTTGGCTTTTAAATTGACTTGTCTAAGGCTGTCTCATTAATGGGTCGCTGCAGAGACCCGCTTATGTATTTAAAGGCTGAGTGAATACTCAGCTTTATAAGTGTAGATAGGATAGATAGCAGCCTCAAACCTGCGAATTTTAAGTAATAAGTGTGACAAATATTTGTTAGAATTCTTACTAATTGAATAAAAGTTAAGTTTTAGGCCAGACCGATAAAGCTCTATCCTGTCTCAGGACAGTTGTGTATCTGGTTTAGTGTATTTTCTACCCTGCCAACTGCAATGTTCTATTTTTTCCATTTTAGAAGTATTGAAAAGAAACCATTCTTACATTTAGGTTGAACTGTTGTTTTTAATGTTCATTATTGATGTCAAACCATTCATTTATTTTTAATCAATTCTCATAATATGAGGGAGAGTTTTGCTTTGTAATCTTATTGAAAACATCTAAGATTTGGCTGGACCCAAGCCGTGACTCATCCAATGACTGAACTCATCATCCTGCAACAACATACATGAATGAATGAATAATGTCTAAATTAAAAATAAGAATCATACTCATCTCCAGTTATAATAATGGGATACTGATTTGTTTACCTCTTCGGCCTTGCGAAAATATGATCTCTTCCTATAAACTTGGCATAGGATCCGACTGTAACTTTATGGTTCTCTGTTTACAATCTAATCACACAAATAAACCATAACTAGGATTTCCACTGACAAAATTGAAAATGTAATTCTGAATTGTTTTTACAGCAAGTCAGATTTACTTAGAAATGATGTTGTAAATATATATGAGCCAGTAAGAAATACAATCACGTCTAGGATATATTTTTCGACATTTTATAGGAACTAAAATTCCACAAAACTATGAATATTGTTTCATTAAATACTTTTTGATTCCTATTTTTGTTTCCATTGTAAGATTAACAAGCATTAATACAAATTCTGTAAGAAGTATTTTCCCATTCACAGTGATGCCTTACACTGCAGGCAAAGGCATCATCATTATTACTGGTAACAGAGTGTCTTACTTCATTTCTGCTCTGCTTTATACTTTAAAGGAAAATAAGCAGCAAAGGCCCACAATGACCTCCATTGCCAATATAATCTTGAAGACAGAGATACGATTGATTGTTGTGAGAATTGCGTAGCAGAGCTTCATTGTTGTGCATGTGTCTCCACTATAATGGTACAAAGACATCTATGCAGACCAGGGAAACAGATTGAGTGTATTACTTTTTGTAACAATAGGGGAAGAATCCTGTTCTGGCCTTGAATCAATCAGGTTTATATGCATGTACTTTCTCATTTAGACAGCAATATCATTCTGTGCACAGAAATATACATAATGTAACTATTTCATATATACAAGTATAAATAATAATATAATCTTGCCACAAACAATTGAGTGCCTACAACAGTGGTGGCGAACCTATGGCACACGTGCCAGAGAGGCAAGTCCACAGCTTGTCTATCAATTGTGACTGCAGCAATTGTCTTCCCATTTCTCCAAAAATTCACACAAATATTTCTAGTCTTTCCTACAGGTAGAATCGTATAACCAGTCTTGCACATACTGTATATAGATTTTTACAAACTCCCTTTACTATAGAAGCCCACCCAACCACAATGGAGTCCTTGAGTTCCCAGGATGACAAACAACAACCTAGCCAAGAAATAATCAATAACAATGAGCAAGTAATCAAACCGGAAAGGATTCAAAAAGTTAGACAACTGATGGTGTTGGAGGTGACAAAACCCAAAAGCTTAAAAACCTTTTATTACATGAGATATCAATGCTACTGAGCAAAAGCCATTCATCCCAACCAGAGTACAAATTTATGATGATAAATGTCCATGGAATTATAAAAGCTCACTCCCTGCATTTTCCTTAGCTAAGCAACAGATGTCTTCAGTTAACCACTTTACTGTCCAAATAAGTCTGCTTTTCTGTAACATGATTTTGGAACACCTTCCCGCATATGTGCCAACATATGAAGATTATTCCAGAGGTAGTGCAAATTCAGTTTGAGGAATTTCATACCCATTTACATGTGTTAAAAGAGTCATATCAAGGTGTACAACAAGCTATTCCATGAGGCCCTGACTTCTGGGACCCCCACCCATCACAAGAATGGGAGCCCCAGCAATCTGGAGAATGGGAGTCTGATTATAATGTGTGAAATGTCAGAAATTGCCAAGCACAGTTATCTCTAGCAGTTATTTAGATATTGAATGGGAGTGCGGGAGATGCCAAGTGATGCCCTCGGCAATTTCTGATGCTCACATACTCCTGCATGGAATGCCAGGACAATCATGCTCCACCCATTACTGAGGACACAGTCTCTATTCTCAGGATTGCTGGGGGCCCTGTTATCATGATCATGGGGGTCATTGCAAACTAGGTAGTAACCCGTTAAGGGTAACAAAGAATATTCCACTTCCTGACTCTTTCAAATTCCAATTGCTTTTGAAATATAGTATCTCCAGGTGCCCGTTGGGATACATATTTTTCTACATTGATATGCGGAGCGCCATTTAAATGTACAAAAAGGTTTTCAGGATCCATGAATGATCCATTGATGCAGATCACAAATATATAAATATGCACACTACGTAACAATTATACTAAAAATGTCATCTCCCAGATCTAAATAAGAAAAATAGTCAAAACTGGGAATTTATAAAGCTAAAGATTATCTTGAAAATATCTTCTAGAAGGTCCGTCAAGCCAAATGGAATTTTGTAACTTGACTAAGGAATTTTTACTCAAGTATCTAACGTCAAATGCTTTGCTTTAGATTCAGACAAATGTATGTCTCACCGATATTGGCAGCCTGGTTTATGTGTCTTGTCTACAGGTAATTCCACAGCAGCACTTACACATCAACATGGAAGGTCACCGAGGGTCAGAAGCTAACAGCAAAAACTAAATGAAGGAACGACAATTCTATTATGATGAAAACCCTCATTTAGCAGAAGGAAGGGCAGGCTGAGGAATAGAACGGGTTTTGACAGAGGTTGGGCCATTCACTCTAAGGAAACTGGCTATTAGTTTATGTTTGAATGGAAGAACATGGTTTTTTAAATTGCTCAGATGCATGTTTCATTGTAAGGAACCTGAGAAGTCTCCAGTTATGTGCACTTTATGAAAGGGGAAACCAGATTGTAACCACAAGAATCATCTATGTGAATTAAAATGAACTAGAAGCTTATTTCAAGGTGTTGATAACATGAGACCTTACAGTTATTTATGACATAAGAATAGAAACTTAAGGGTTTTGTATGCTTTATAATTTTTGAGTTGTATTTTTTGGGGGTTTAAATATATTTTTATATGGGTTTTATTAACTTTAAGCAAAATAACTTTGCTTGATTTGATTTCTACAGCATACATACTACTATGTGCACTACTATACAAGCTGTAGAAGGCTGTTTATTGGTTAATTTGTCAAACTGACTGCATGACGGCTTTTTCTCCAGCATTTTTTTTCTCTCCTGGACAAAATTGTATGTTGTTCAACTTAGATCTGGACATAAATTGGCTTAGAAGATCTTTTAGGAGAGGTCAGAAAAGGGCTGAAGAAGGAGCTATCGTGTAGTCAGTTAGAGGGGCTAGCCAATAAAATTTTATAGGAATGCTGTATAGTTATAGTTAGCGATGCTTATACATTCAGCTGTAGAAAATGTTTGTCCAAGCCCAATTATATTAGCCCAAAATACTTTTAAGAATACAGTTTTCTATGTCTGTTTCCTTAACATATCAACAGACATATTTTATATAATTATATTATAAGTACAGGCGTACCCCAACGTAAGGACACCCAACAGATGACCCCTAGTTACAGACAGACCTTTCTGCCTAATTTGACATTTGGTGAAGCTCTCTTGACTTTAGTCCCAGGCTACAATGATCAGCTGTAAAATGTCTGTAATTAAGCTTTCTTGAATATATATATATATATATATATATATATATATATATATATATATAGAGAGAGAGAGAGAGAGAGAGTTTCTATATAATCTGATACCTCAGTGAGCTTCTGTCTTGTCGCTAGCAAGTCATAATTCAGTAGAAATTTTAGAGTGAAAAACAGAATACTAAGAAAAGAACAGGTAGGATAAGATGAAAAGTAGAAAAGGATGCACTTTGTTTCTTGTGTACATTTGTAAAGTTAGGACCATGTAATGATATTAATAACCTATCTATATAAATTAGATCATTGGGAGATTAACTCCTAGCACACAGTTACAGCAGTCATTGGCTCCAGAACTAACACAGATAATTGGACCAGATATGTAGCTCCATTCTCTGTGTAATGAAACTCAGCTGTAGATTCTCGTCAATAGGAAATAAGATGCAGTAACGCAACTTTGCCACTTCACAGGAAAAAGGTTCTTCTCTCTTTATTAGATACATAAACATCTTTTCGGTGAGGGTGCCAGACCCCCCAATCTCATAAAAATAATGAACTTTCATAAGAATAGGCTATTAATATCTGACCTGGAAAACCCCTTTGAATCCCATATCTGGCTGGTGTTCTTCACAAGTAAACTTTAATGTGAGCTAGTTAGGTTTATGGACAACCAGCAAGTTTACTGACATTTCATGTGGGGAATTCAATTCCTTTCTAGTTCACATGCATGTTGAGTTTCCCTTTTCTGAGACATTAAAAAAAAGTTTTATGAAGCGTGACTTGAAGCTCCATATGGCCCAGAGTTAAACTCTAAAAACAAAAATATATACCTGCGGCAACCTATATGTACATAACACACTGCAGCAAGACAGTACTAGACCATCCAATTTCCACACCGGTATTAGCACATGTATGGTTGTTTGAGAAGAGAATGTGAGTAATTCACGGCAACAAATAGATGTGTGTCGGTACCTGTAGGTGAACGATCATGTCCAGCTTACTGTTCGTGGATACAGCTGTAAGTCCAGGCGTTCAGTGGGTGATGGCTCCTTACGTAGGTTTCAATATCCCAGGAGTGATGTTACAAGTCGTTCTCCGCAAGAAATCTTACTCGTATCCAACATAGGCAGGTTCGTAGTGATGTTCCTGTATAAGGTAGCAGAGCCCCAGCCAGTGGTTTCTGCTCCATTCACAGTTCTGGTACGGTCCGATGGGTGACGTCACCACGCTACGGGGAATCCAGAAGGACAAACTACAACACATATCTATTTGTTGCCGTGAATTACTCACATTCTCTTCTCAAACAACCATAGTAGTTTGGTTTTGAGTTTGTGGTATCAACATACGTGTGCTAATACCGGTGTGGAAATTGGATGGTCTAGTACTGTCTTGCTGCAGTGTGTTATGTACATATAGGTTGGCGCAGGTATACATTTTTGTTTTTATGTTTGTTCATAGAGTTACCTTATAAAGTAACCTATTTTATAGTTGGGGTGCAGGTCACCGACTATTTATACCAGCGACACCACGCAGATTGTTAGCATGCCCCATTCCCACTTTGGCGCCGAACCTATTCTTGTTTTTAGTCTTAAATAGTTTAAATCATTTCATACGCAGAACAACAATTTTACTTAGCTCCTCCTCATATCCTAAATTTTACTCCATTTAGTGTGGGAGTCATAAAGAAACCAAGTGAACAACAATAATACAGATTCCATGTTCTAAGAACCCAAGACAATGTACTCAGAAGATTGGAAACTATAAAAAGATGGATAGTGAACCAACCACTGCCTGCACAGACAGGAAATGTTGTCTCAATGAATATTTTATAAATATGCCATTAGATACTAGAGGCATTGCTGAACATCTATAGATAAAATGATACTTGCATCTAATTTGACTGTACCATTTAACCCTGTATAGTCTAGTCATATGTTTAAATCCCTTGTGTGAAACTGTAAGTGACATTATTTAATATGTATGGAAAAGTGGTATTAAAGAGTAACTAACCTTTGAAGCAAATTATTTCTATTTAGGAAATCAACAGTGGAGGTAATATTAGTAAACTTTGTAATATACAGCACTTCATTTAGTAAATGAACTTTACGATATGTCTTGTTTCTGTTCTTTCTGCTCTAGTGAGCAGTGTATCTGAAAGCATTTAGAGGTCTGTCCACTTCAGACAGGTAAGGAGGCTAATGATTAACTCTTCCATCCCGAAAGAATATTGCCATTGATGATTTAGTTCTCTGAGGAGATTAGACTATCCAGTGACTGTAAAGATTTAGGTCATTGGAAATATTATCAGGTTGTATATTAAGTATATTACAAAGTATAGTATTATCATTTGCACTATTGCACAAAGTGTTGTCAAAAGTTTACTTACGTTTGTAGAACTTTTGTAGTTTAATTTAAAGGGATTAAAGATAGTTTTATTACAAAATTGTCTCTGAAGTTACCAAATAAATTTTTTACTAACTAAGCGTTGCTAAGGCAAATGTTATAGGTGCTGAGCTGCAGCATGCTAGCATGGCACTACAGGCAGTCCCCGGGTTACGTACAAGATAGGTTCTGGAGGTTTGTTCTTAAGTTGAATTTGTATGTAAGTCGGAACTATATATTTTATAATTGTAGACTCAGCCAAATGTTTTTTTGGTCTCTATGACAATTGGATTTAAAAAATGTTGGATTGTCATCAGAAGCAGGATTAACAATAAAGCTTAATTGCAGACACCTGTGATAACTGTTATAACTGTTTATTGTAGCCTAGGGCTAAAGTACAGGAAATTACCAATTACCAGAGGTCCGTTTGTAACTAGGGGTCGTTTGTAAGTGTTCTTAAGTAGGGGACCGTCTGTACTCAATTGACATCTTCTTCTGGCTCCATTTACTGTATATTTTAGGCACCAGAAGTAGCTGAGAACAGTGGGGTCGTTCAAGCCACTTAAACCCCTTTTACCACTATAAAGTGTATGATTTTTGCGAGCAAGGCCCACATTCCTATGGTTGCCACTGATAAGTATTTTATTACAATGTAATATCACATGTTGACTGTAAGTGTACCCCATGTTTTCAAAATCACTGCAGAATTTGTTGGGGTAGCGCAATTAATGATTATCTTTATAATGCATTTTTATTTGGCATTGGATAACATGGGAACTATTTGCCATTAGATTGCACAGTAAAAGTAAAATGGTAAATATGAGCTCCCCCCTGCAAACAAACGTATGTAGTAGACATGATCTAGCAGCAAAAACAGTAGCTGTCAGCATGCAAACTCTAAAAATGGTTACACAGCATTTATCTTCTGCCGTTGCATCTGTTGTTTTTTTCCTCTTTCGGGAAAGAAGAAGCCATTTTTACTACAGTGAAGCCAGAAACATTGATTGCCGATTTAAGAATGCTACAATAGATGCCGTTTTCAAGAAATGTTATAGATTTTACATAAGACATCCATACCAAGTTGGACAATGCACAAAAAGAAAACAATGTAAGTCTCAGTGAGGTTATCTGATCACTGAGGTGTTAGTATCTAAGATGTGGGCACCTACAGTTGAACATTGCATGAAACCTACATTCCTGATTTTGATATCAGGAGAAAAACAATCAACATAAAACACTACAGTAGTAGTTTCAGCATGAAAGATCTTTATGTTCAAAATTTTCATTAAAATGTGGTGTTTTTATTAAAAATTTTTACATCAAAACAGGGAAAAACGGAATTCCAATAAAAAACCAACCACTGGTAGTAATATTTGAGCTTGAAGTAAGGTGCCATGGCTGCCCAAACCATTCGCTAAAGCTGGCAGGTCCATACCACTAGAAAAAGAATTGATTGTATCTGCATCTTTAAGAAACAGATACTATTGATTATTAGAATGGGGCTGCAGAAATACACCTCCATTGCCCTCTCTGTAAAACAGGTGACATGATGATGTTATTGTGCTGCTTGCATCCTCGCAAAAGCCCAGGCAGAACTAAACTTTCTTAGGACACACCTTTATCAAATTTGCACATCGTTGAGCATTAGTAAAAAATGTAGTGCATTTTTAGTTTAACAGATGAGACATTTCATTTGTGAATTTCTTGTCCCTCAGTTATTGAAATGCTTCTATGTCCCTAACACCAACTAGTCCATATTATCTTAATAAAATATGTTTTTTATGTAGTGTGGCAGGGTAGCTGCCACTAAAGTAGATTTTGGGCATGAAATGTGTATTTTGCCTAAGGATAGGCTGAGTAGAAGGTAGGCCTGGGAAAGTTGGATCTGTCTGATTAAGTTTAATAAGCATCCAGCTGGATGTATCTGGTGCAAGCTTCCCAAAATGGCTCCACCCTGGGGAAGAGACAGGCCTTGCCAAAGGCTTATGGAGCTGAAGCAGTTGTGAAGTGTAATACAGTGTGTTTATAGGTTGCCAGTAGGCCGGCACCTGGGGAGGTAAGATGGTGAGGTAGACTGTATTTTTGCAGTTTTATTTTTGTATTACTGCCAAATAAAACTAGCTGAAGTCATTTGCACCAAAACCATACAGTGTAGACTGTGAACTGCTTGTGTGCCCATCGATCCTCGACCTAATCCTTTACAATAGCTAAACTTCAATTTTTTAAATAACATTATGTATATTTATTTTATGCCAAAGAGGACTTCATAAATTATCTCCAGGTTTGTTGTCTGCTATCTAAACCTTTATTGGTAAATCTGCTTTATTATATTATTATTATTATTATTATTATTATTATTGTTATTATTAATTTGTAGAGCAACATAATTACATGCTCTACAAACAGTAAAGGGTTCACATACATAACATTAAGATAATAACGAAGTGGAAGGAGGTCCCTGACCGTGAGGACTCACAATCTATATGGGAGGGCTGATGGAGACCCAAGGTACAGGGAGCAGAGCTGTGCAGTTATTGTAACCAATCAAGTGTGCTAAATATAGATCTATATATATTCACTGAAGATCAAAATTACACAATATATGAGCACTTGATTTTTTTCAGAAATAATTTAATCTCTATTGAACAACATTTAAAGGATTTTTGGTAGGAGTACACCCTGCCACTAGAACAGTGTTTTCCAAAATAACCAAAGTATATCAACATGAAACCCTTATTTTACAAAAAACGTGATGATCATAATTAGAGAACAGCAATGACTGTAGCATAGAGAATTATTATAACTAAATTTCCTGAAGGTTATACCAGTCACCAATTAGACGAAAGTGGACAGGTTTTTGCTTTGAATGACTTCAGCACATTTGCAGCCACAGGACATCACTAGTCTCCCACACTACTCTGGTGTGATTGAGGTCCACTCTTTACCCATTTTGTTGTGTGACAGGGGGCATTGTCCTGCATGAAAATTGCTGGCTGGCTGATTGAGTGATGAAGGAACCACATGTTCTGATACACATTTTCATTCATTCTGCAGCTGTAGCTGTATGAGAAGTCCAACACCTTCTGCAGAAAACATTTCCCATACCATGACACTTCCTCCACCGCATTTCACTGACTACTTCACACAATTTGGGCTCAGTCTTTCCCCCAGTTTGTCGACGGACATAGGGGGAAATTTATCATTGCTTCTATGCCACCGACTACACTACCTCCATGCCATGAGGCCTGTGGGTGTGGAGGGGGCACAGTGGGGTGCAGCCGCAGGCAGAATAGGCAGACATGGGTGGTTTCTTCCCTGTGCTTGCGCACTTTTAGAAAACTTTTTTCATAAATCTACCCCAGGTCGGAACTGGCGTAGTTTTGACAAAGACTTTTGATGTATCCGGCGGGACAATGGAGTGTGTGGCCTCTATCTATCACAATTAATTTCCCTCATAATGTTTCCCATCAGACCCAAATAATTTAAACTTGCTTTCATCACTTAAATGAGCTGTGGACCACTTCTCGTCTGTCCACACAACATTTTCCTCAGAAAATGTGAATCTAGCCTTTTCATTCTTTCTGCTAATGAGAGGTTTGGTCACTGCAGAGTGGGCTTTTAAAAGACCAGGCACTGTATGATGAGACAGATCCTTACCCTGTTCAGTGCTGAACTGGTGAGCAATTCCAGCTGCAGTGTTGAAACAATTACCCATGGAGATTCTCCTCATTGTCCTGTCCTCTCCTGCACTTGTCTTTTGAAGGCAACCAGCCTTCTTGGGGGACTTGAATGAGTTTTGTATTTTGCGTTGGAACAACCAACTTCTCTTCCTATGACACGCCTTTAGCCTTCATCTGGACAACCTGCTGCCAAATGGTTTCAGTCACTTTGGAGCGGCACACCATTTTTGGAAGGTTAGTGCAAACCGGAAAATTAGGCTGCCAGTTAAATAGAATTTTTCTTTTAATTAAGGAAATTAGCACCTGGTGCCAGATTAATATCGACAATTTGCAGGTATCTGAAAGTGTTCTCTAAATTTGCTCAGTGTTGTTTTAAAATGATCTCATTTACATTTTTATTCTGTGCTTTAGAATATACATTATACAATTTATTAAATTAACTAAAAATACTGCTATTTTAATAATGTTTGAATATATTCACCTAACACTACACAATGACCTTAACATTTAGGAAATTGTATATTGTTCTCTAATTTTGATCTATAGTGCATATATAAATGTATATATATTTTTATAGTACATAAGTGTAGCTTCTGTAAATTATTTGAAGAACATGCACTCTTCCTGTCCTGGCAGCAAAGAACACATTTTTCGATGCGCTCCCAGCCATATGATATAAAGCTCTTTAGGATTTAATCGTGTCACACCCACGCAATAATTCAGTCTAATTGTGCAGTCAGGCTGTAAAGGCTTCACTCTCTGTGATGTCTCACTCTGCTGGAAGAGAACGCAGTTAAACCGTCCTCACTGACATCTAATGTTGCAGGTTTTAAAAAATATTGTATAAAGACTGAGATTTATTTCCTGCGATGTTTCATTAATGGTTGTGGCAGGCAGCTGGCCTGAGGTTTGACACCCAATAAAATCCATGTCAGGAATATTAAAGATAGTGCAAAAGATAACTATGAATTTACATTCAAACGGGGCTTTGACAAAGCCATTGCAACAAGCACCTAATCAGGTCTCGAGACCTCGCCTGCCCTCTCTTTAAACCTGCGAGCTTGAAAAGAAGCTTTAAATTGGAAATTATTACACATTAAAACCTCAACATGGCTCGGATCGAAAGTGGATCGATATCTTGCCGAGCACAATAAATCAGCCTTCTGCTCTGCGGTTTCTGTTTGCTGAACATATTTAAATTTTCTTGTAACAAATTAATTCCAACATTTTCTCTTGATTGAATTAGGGCAAGTGTTGGAGCTGTCACAAGTATTTCGCTGCTTCAGGGAGACAAATTGCTCGTCTGGACATGGGTAACAAGCCAAAGTGTTGAGTCCCTGATAATCTTTCCACTAATTCTCCATTACAGCAAAATGAAGCCATAAATCACCATGACAGCTGATCGATGTAAACATTGTTTCCGTCATGATTGCCAGGGTTCCCTGTGGAGTTACTGTCCGCTTACAATTCGCTGAAATTACTCCCTGTACAGCCTCACAGGAAACTACTGAAGCAATGGAACCAAAGTCACTCGTGTCTGAAAAGTAACCATATCATTTCAGGGGATAGCTGGATTACAAGACACACAATATTCATCCCAATTCCTTATTTCGCTAAACATCTGGATAATCTTTTAAAGCCGAGCAGAATTTCCTCTGTAATCATTCCGGTGCTAAAGTAAAATGACCGTTTAAACCCAAGTTGTATTAAAAAATAATAAATGGTGATACGTTAGACTGTCAACCCCGAGCACTGTCATTTCCCTTTAACTAACTAGTGGCAACTTGGATGAAATTACTTGACCCTTTATCGAGTTCCACTAATGTGTTCTAAAAAAGAAATTAAACCACCCCATGGCTGTGCCCTATGGCAGGTTCCTGTGCGCATTTCATTCAAGAAAAAGATGCATTAAACAGTCCTGCAGAGAACTAATTCATATACAGATCTTGTTGTGCAGGTAATCTGTCTGCATAATGCGGCTGCTGTTAGGGCCTCATATAAAACATTTGAGTTTTCTTAGTGAAACAATTTGACGTTTCCAGGTGGTGCTGAATGCAAGAAATTAGGAAGCGAGGAGATGACAGAGCCCAGACAGGTTTTGAAAAATGACAACTAATATCTTCAGAGTCACCTTTCAGTGCATGAGTTATAAAGGTTTTTTTTTCCGCTGCTGTGTAGAAATAAAATGGTGAACTATGGAAGTCTAAATATGGATATGATATAAAAAAAAAACATTGCTAGCATATAAAACACATAAAGGATAGTCTGAAAACAATAGGAACATTACATGTTTATTGCATTTTGAAGTATATGATATGTTTATTCATATGTATTAATTGGATGAAATACAGTATGCAGAGTGCATACATATGTACACACACACTCTGTTTCAATAAAGCCAATTGGTAAGATCAAAAAATTATTTTTTTTGTTGATTAATGCAAAATCTGCACCCAATCTTGCCAGAAAAAAATGAAGATTTTTTGTTACTTTATTAAACAAGAAAAACTGAAATATCACATGGTCATAAGTATTCAGACCCTTTGCTCAGTATTGAGTATTGGATCCTCTGCCTCTTCCTTGCAGATCTTCTCCAGTTTGCTCAAAATGGATGGTGAACCTACAGAAAGTTCACCGACGAACTGATACAACCTTTCTATGAGGCCTTTAACGCTCTGTCCTCAGGAAGTGTAATACCCCCAGACACACTTAGAGCACACATAGTGGTGATCCCGAAAGAGGGTAAGGACTTATATTCTGATTCTTTCCCATTTAAAAAGGGAACGTGTCAGGTATGCCCACTATTACAGGTCATCAAAACGGACTTGGAAAGGTGGTCAAAAGGCTTCTTTTCTTGGTTCGGGAGAATAGGGGTTCTTAAAATGAACGTCCTACCGCGTCTTCTCTACCCCTTGCAGGCCCTACCTATTAGAGTCCCTAGTAGCTTCCTAACCGCGGTACAGCGGCTAATCTCGACTTTTGTCTGGGCCAGTAAATCCCCAAGATTGCAAAGAAAGATTTTATACCTGCATAAGAGAGGGGGCGTGGCGCTCCCAGATATCACCAAATACTATATGGCCTCACACTTCAATAGGGTGGTGGACTGGTGCAGACACGGGGCTACGAAGGCCTGGGTTTCAATTGAGCAGCATTTCTCCCATGTCCCACTCCCCTGTCTTCCGTGGGTAGAGTCAAAACATTGGCAGGCGCTGTCCTCTCACCCTACCATATATGCTACTTTAATGGCATTTAAACAACTCCCCCCTAACGCCGATCCTCTGTAACCCTGGGTTTTCCCCAGGAATTACATCACCGGTTTTCAAACAATGGGTAAGGGCGGGTCATTTTAGGGCCTGTCACTTCCTGGTGGACGGACAGTGGCGAGGAGGCAAAGACTTAGTTTCCCCCCCAAATCTCCCGCGGGCGCCGATATGGCAGGGTCTGCAATTAGCACAGAGGTACCCTCTCACTGACATAGAACCTTCTGATATCCCCCCCGCAGGATTATGTTCCTTCATACATGGCCAAATGGGAATGGGACCTGACATTGACCCTCTCTACAGAACAAAGGGAAAAGATCTATGAACTGGCGCACAAATCCTCAGTTAGTACGGCCTACCAGGAGACAAACTACAAGTTACTAACCAGATGGTACAGGGTACCCGATATACTTCACAAGATGTTCACAGACGTTCCCCAGACCTGTTGGCGCTGCGGTGCGGAGGAGGGCATGCATATTTTCTGGAGCTGTCCCTCACTTGTTCCATACTGGACATCAGTACTGGGGGTGATTTGCGAGGTGACGGGCAGATGATCCCGCCTGGCTTTTGATACATCATCATGAGATTTCCCTTGCCACGTACCGGAAGTCCCTGGTATGTCACCTTCTGAACGCAGCTGAGGCCTGTATTTCAGCCTGCTGGCGTTCCCCTGACCCTCCCACCTTGCACCTGTGGTTGGGCCGAGTCAATGAGTTGCAGAGGATGGAGAGTCTCCTGAATATGTATCCGAAGAGGGCTGCCCGCTCTCAGAAAACATGGTTCCACTGGGTCTATTTTGTGGCATCTCTGCGCTATCTGGACTTGACCAGCTCAGTCCCGCTTCAAGTACAAGATAGGGAAACTACCGAAACCTGAGCTCTAGGTAGGGGGAGGCACAACTCTTTCTCTTTTACTTCTTCTTCTTTCCCTCCGCTCCCCCGTCTTGTCCCTCTTCTTCTTCTCTTCTGCCCCTCCCTCCACCGCTATTCCTTTTTTCCTTTGTGTTATTAGTGAGAGTTCATATAATGGGTGTAATTTACTAAGGGCCCGGTTCGCGTTTTTTCCGACGTGTTACCTGAATATTTCTGATTTGCGACGATTTTCACTGTATTGCCCCGGGATTTTGGCGCACGGATTCGGAAAAACCGCCGCATTAAAAAATAAATAAGTGTTGCGGAGCTTGCACTTACCTTCACTAGGAATAGGCCGGTGAACTTGAGTGCATTCCAGGGAACTTCAGCGCAGCAGCGCCACCTGGTGGACATCAGAGGAACTGCCTTAATGAACCCCGGTCGGACCCGAATCCACCGCAGAGAACGCGCCGCTGGATCGCGAATGGACTGGGTAAGTAAATCTGCCCCAATGTATCTAAGTTACAACGAAATTGCCTTGTTAGACAATGGTACATGGATTCTTGATCATTGTGAATTTGACTTTCTGTACTGGAAATTGTCACATTACATAAATGTAAACCCCCCCTTTACCCCCCCCATTCTTCTTTCCCAAACGGGTGCATACTGGTGCCTGATTTTGTTTCCTTCCTTGTCCCCCCTTTTCCCTGTTTTCCTTTGTTTTGTATTGTTTTGTTTTGTTATGAAAATTAATAAAAATTCAAATATGAAAAAAAAAATGGATGGTGAACATTGATGGAAGCCGTTTTCAAGTGGCTGGGCCAGTCTGGAATGGTCTGTTCTGAAGCCTCTTGCTTTGTTATTTTAGCTGTGTGCTTCGGGTCATTGTCTTTTAAGAAGGTGATCCTATGGCCCAGTCTGAGGTCCAGAGCCCTCTGTAAGAGGTTTTCATCCTTGGCCACATTCATCTTTCCTTCAATTCCAACCAGTCATCCTGTCCCTGCCCCCATAGCATGATGCTGCCACCACCATGTGTCACTGTTGTGACTGTATTTGGCAGATGATAAGCAGTCCCTGGTTTTCTCCACACATACTTCTTTGAATTAAAACCAAAACATTAGATCTTCATCTCATCGGACTAGAGAAATGTATTTCCTACAGTCTGTGAGTCCTTCGTGTGATCTTTTGCAAACAGTTTGCAGCTTTCATTTGTCTTGCACTGAGTAGAGGCTTCCATTACCACACTCTGCCTTAAAGCCCCGACTGATGGAGGGTTGAACTTTGTAGAAATTATTCCTACTCCATCTCTGGGGCTCAGCCACAGTTATCTTGGGGTTCTTCTTTACCTTTACCCACGATTGCTTAGTTTGGCTGGGCGGTCAGCTCGAGGAAGAGTTTTTCCATTACATGATTATGGAGGTTGCTGTGTTCTTAGAAACCTTGAGTGCTATGGAAATTCTTTTGTAACCTTGGCCAAGATCGATGCCTAGCCGCTATTCTGTCTCTGAGCTCCATGGGCAGTTCCTTAGACCTCAAGATTTTCATGTGCACTGTGAGCTGTGATGTCTTATATAGACAGGTGTGTGCCTTTCCTAATCAAGTCAAATCAGTTTAATTAAACACAGCTGGACTCCAGTGAATGAGTAGAACCATCTCAAAGAGGATCAGAAGGAAATTGGGAGCATGTGAGGTAAAGGGTCTGAATACTTATGACCATGTGATATTTCAGGGTTTTTTTGTTGTAAAAATATCTAATTTTATGCTTTTTTTCTCTGTCAAAATGTGGTGCATAGTATACATTAATGAGCAAAAATAAAGAACTTTTTTGATCTTACCAATTGGCTTTATTGAATCAAAGAGCCAAAAATGTAAAGGGGTCTGAATACTCTCCGTACCAACTGTGTATGTATATATATATTAGTTTTAGTAGGAATGCTTGATTGTTTTATGGCATTGATTTTGTTTAATCCCCGTTCACTTGCATTTAAATATTCTGATCTCTTTCAGTATGGTTATGTCATGTGGTCCCCAGTCTGACCACAATTCTAATGCTTGCTCCCCTTGGCAGATGGAAAACTTTCCTGGCAGGTGTTAGCACCGATCGCAGGTGTTAACCCTTTTATTGCCTTTTTGCCGGCAGCAATAAAAGCTCCCATTGATGTCATCAGGGAGCGGCGATTGGTTGCCATGACAGCCTTGGGTCTTCAACAGACCAGAGGCTGCATGGTTTCTAAAGATTCGTTACAGAAAAAGGGACTATTAATTGGCCGGAAATACAGAATAGGGGTGTTAAAGTGGGCTAGAGTAAAGGGGACATTATAAGGAGGAAGTTAGATAAAAGGGGAGCTAAAGGGAAAGAGGGTATTATACAGATCGGGTTATCTCTGGAAGGGGTCATGTTTTGTGGGCACACTTAGGCGTAGGGTTAGGGACAGAGTAAGGGTATGGCTAAAAAAACTGGAAATTTTTCTCACAGTATATCCCCACACCCCACCCCATGTGCAGCCAGTCCTGTGTTCAAAAAAGGTTGGACACCACTAGTCTATACCATCTAGGTGTGATAGGTGCAGCATCTGTAGTGTATTTCTCCTTTACCTCCTGCTTGTAAAAGCTTACAGTAAAAAACACAAACACATTAAATATTAACAAATATTTTGAAATAAACATCTATATCTCCTAATATAAGAAATTAAAACAATCCCTGCTACACTATAAAAAACATTGCCATAGTTTCCCCATTGGCCCAAGACTATACATATTATAAATATAAAAAACATCCATCCCACACTAAGGGATTAATTACAAATATATACTATACATTCCAAAAAAAAATCCCAACTTTTGTAACTTTAACCCCTCCCAAAAAAACTAAAAAATGTTCAAGGTAGTATGCAAAAAAATATGGTCCTTTTAATCAATAGATTTGAAAACTTGCTAAAATTCCATAGTCATTAATGTATCTGTTAGGGGTACTGGCTGGACCCTCTCCATAACAACTAGGTGTTTGTTGCATAATGCTGGAACCATCATAGGTGTTAATCTTTTGACTGGGCGCCGCCATATTGCCATTGATAGTTGCCCCCTCTGGGATCGACAATCAGTTGCCATGACAGTCTAGAGCAGTGATGGCTAACCTATGGCACTGGTGCCATAGGTGGCACTCGGAGCCCTTTCTGTGGGCACTCAGGCCATTACCAGAGATGACTACAGGTATCTTCCTGCAGTCCCAGACAGCCCAGGACTTGCTGTGCACAGAGATATTTTAAAGTGACAGCTGTAACTGGGACTTTTTTCTGCTTTATTGGTGTCCTCAGGGGGCTGGTATCAATGAAAACTGTGACAGAGAAGGGAGTATAAATCACAAATTAAATTTCTGTGTTGGTACTTTGGGATAAATAAGTGGGTCTTTGTTGTAGTTTGGGCACTCGGTCTCTAAAAGGTTTGCCATCACTGGTCTAGAGTCTATAGGACTCCAGGTCCTATACCGATACCGATCTATCAAAATATAAGAACTGCTATTCCCGGCATCAAACCTGTAACCAAAAATACCCAAATGTCCAAAATGTCACTTATTTTTTGCAAGACAGTAAAGAATTTTTTTTTTAAATGATTAACAGACCATACAGTCCTCAAAATTGTAGCAATTAAATGAGCTAGTCTCAGTGGGGGGGGGGGGGGATTACACCTCCAACAGCTCTGTGCACCGAATTATGAAAAATTATTAGTCAGAGGGTACATAAGGATTTAATTTTTTTAACTAGAAACTCAATAAAACCTTTATAAAATTGGTAACCCTGTGATTGTACTGACCCAAGAATAAAGGTGACATGTCAATTACAGCACACAGTGAAAGCCCTAAAAACAGTGCACACAAGAAAATGGTGCAAATATGTTTTTTCAACACAATTTCAACACATTGGGGCAGATTTATCAAGCTGTCTGAAAGTCAGAATATTCCTAGTTGTCCATGGCAACCAATCACAGCTTAGCTTTCATTTTACCAGTGCTCATGAATATTTTAAAGGGGAGCTGTGACTGGTTGCCATGGGCAACTAGAAATATTCTGACTTTCAAACAGCTTGATAAATCTGCCCCATTTTGACACATTTTTTTTCCGTGCTTCCCAGCTCACAGCATTGAATAATAAATACTGTACTATGAAGTACAATTTTTTACGCAAGTAAAAAATGAGAATGCAAAGCGGAAAAAAGACCAAGCCATTAAGAGGTTAAAAAAGGCCTTTTCAGGTCTGGTCATTAAGGGGTTAAAACATGTTTTAAAGGGAATTTGTTTTAATCCTAGGATAAACTGGTTTTTTAAATACATTTATGTCATGTCAGATATTTTCGATATACTTGAAAATAAATGTAGTAAAGAAAACATATGAGGGTAAATTTGCAATGATGTTTTATTGTTCATTGGTTTCCACAGTTTCACTTAAGATATTGCAAGCCAAGAGTCAAGGGTACATAAAGATAAAATAAAATGGACTGAAATGTAACCTGTTTTGTGTTATTATTAATTAATCACTACTTCCTCTTATATTTGTTATTCAAGGACTCCTTCCTTCTAAAAGCAACTTTTAGAATTATGCTAATGAACCAGAAGTGCTCTGGTGCCCCCCCACCCATTCTGTAGCTTCGCAGGATGTTACATTGCGCAGGTGCATTTCCCCACTTACACTGTGTGATGATATTAATCTGCTGCCGTGAGATTACAGCAGATAGAGGGAGGGGAAGTGCAGTGAAAGAAGAGGGGGATAATGCCCCCTAGAGACCTTCTGGCTATTTAGCATAATTTTTAAAGTTTTCTTTTAGAAGGATGGACGCCATGGTTAACAAAGCACAATCACGGTGTCTGGATCTATAAGTAAGTGACCCTGGTATATCAAGCTTGGTAGATTTAATTTAACATGATTAAAAAGTAAGCAGTGCTCAGTGCAGGTGAATAATTCTATACTTATTCCTGACAGTTTGTACCTATTACTATTAGTATTATTTACAGGATGGTCACCCCAAGAAAATACTTTTACCAATTACTGTGTATTTGTGTCCGTTTACTTCTGTTCACACAAGATCATGTCAAGTCATTGGTTGGACTGTTAACCACACTGCGGTGACAATAGCTTCTGGAGAATCTCTGGGGAGATGAGCATTTCCTCGATTAAAGAAACCATGAAGAGACCTTCAGACCTTAAGTGGATCTGTCTCAAACCTTCTGACACAAAATCAAAGGCCAGAGCTTGGAACATATGTACATTCAACCTGACGGAATTCAATAAAGCAATAGAGGCAACTCTCTTTACTGATACTTAGTCTGGATATTAAAGTAGGCCTACTGAAAAAAACCATAACAAACGTGACCAACAGAGTCCAAAAATATGATAATACTTTTTCAGAATTGCCTGAGTATTGGCAATTTTTTGCTAATCCACTCCACTTTTTATTTCAGTCAGTTTACTCCAGATTTATGAAGTCCAGATGTGATAAATTCATGCAGTATTCATGCAGTTTGCACAAATCTAGATGCAAGTTCACTCCAGACCTCCAAGGGTGCACACAAACATTAGGGGCCTAGTTGTGGTCAAAAAGTCTCAAATCCAATCCAGACTTGAAGATATCATGTGCCAAAATTAAACTTTATCAACCTATTTTATTGATCTGCCTTATTCATCATTAATAAATATGATGTGCAAATAAAAACAAAAAACATTCCAAATCACCAAAGTAAAATGCTTATCCCATAGTTTTTAAAAATTATAGCTGCCATATGATTGGTTGCTATCGGTAAAACCTTTTGGTTTAGACTATTAAATATCCCCCTATGTGTGGATCCTAAATATCATGGACATCAATTTTATAATCCTACTCGGCTTCTATACAATGTCTGCTTAACATACTCTAGTAGGTAAAATGAGGCATTTAAGCCCCATCTGCAGGATAGCCCCTGAGCAGCCTACCCTTTTTTCGTACTTTTTCCATAAAGACCACTCCTTTGTTATTACAAGTTCAATTTACAGAAAAAACTCAATTTCTAGAATTGCCAGTAGTTAATGGGGTTTGCCACATGTCACATGACCTCCAGGCAGCAGAATGCTACAGGAGGTCCCAAGTTGTCCGGGAGTCACGTGACCAGTGCCTCCAGTGGTGATCAGAAAACTTTGTCATGGTAACCATATTATGGTGCATTACTTAGCCTGTCCATAATTTGTGGAGATACGGTGGCATGGATTTATGCCAGTATTAAAGCATAAATCCCCCTATCCTGTTTATAAAGAATGAACACATAACAGAACTAGTCTTATGCTTTATTCACAATTAACAAAAATGCCAACCATTTTGTTTTGGTTCTAATAGACTGTAACTGGAAAAAGAGGTTCCAGGAACTGGAACGCACTGTCATCTACACCCATTAAGAGCATGCCAAACATGTACAATAGGTGACATGTCTGTTGAGGAAGTCATGTCATTTAAGGACGGGGATGTTTTCAGCTTCAAGGAATTGTGTACAATTTCTCAGTATCTCTGTGTATTCAATCTTCTATCAATAAAATGCACCTTACTGAATTGTCCATTACATACGTTTGCCCATACCATAACCCCACCACCACCATGGTCCACTCAATTCACAACGTTGACCCACATGTCACCATACATATAGGGGCAGATTTACTTACCCAGTTCAGTCGCGATCCAGCGGCGCTCTCTCTGCGGTGGATTCGGGTCTTCCGCCGATTCATTAAGGCAGTTCCTCCGACATCCACCAGGTGTCGCTGCTGCGCTGAAGTCCGCCGAGTTCCGCCGGAGTTCTCGATCTGTTGCTGGGTGCAGGTAAGCGCGTGTCCAGCGACACTTTATTTTTTTTTTAATGCGGCGGTTTCTCCAAAACCGTCGGGTTTTCGTTTGGCCACGCCCCCTGATTTCCATCACGTGCACGCCGGCGCCAATGTGGCACAATCCAATTGTGTGCGCAAAAAACCCGGGGCAATTCAGGAAAAATCGGCGCAAATCGGAAATATTTGGGTAACACGTCAGGAAACCGCAAATCGGGCCCTTAGTAAATGACCCCCATAGTATCTGCACTGCCCAGTACAACTACTCTTATCCTGTACATCTGTGTCTGCCTGTGTGTGTGCATATAGTTATACAGTAGTGCACTTATCCTTCATATATGGGCACAACAAAGTACCAATGTTTTTGTCCTGCACATATATACACTGCACAGTACTAGTATTTTTATCCAGTATACATAGGCACTGCAGAGTACTAGTGCTCTTATCCTGTATATGGGCACTGCACAGTACTACTACTATCCTGTACATTTGGGCACTGTACAGTGTTACTACTCCTATACTGTATGTACAGGTAATATAAAGTACTACTACTCTTATTTTATATACATGAACACTGCATAGTACTACTACTCTTAACTTGCACATATAGGCAATATACAGTAGTACTGCTCTTATTATATATACATGAGCACTGCATGGTAGTAGTACCCTTCCCTTTACAAAAGTCCACTGAAAAAGGCCATTATAATCTTTAATAAAGTGAAGTGAAAACAGTGTTTGCATACTTATTATTCAATATCATGTAAATATGTGTGAACAGGTATCTAACTAAGGATAACACATTCATGCAAAAATCTGATGCTCCATCTGTATCTGCATACATGAATCCACGTCTCCCACATTGTAATGCGCATGTCTGTAAGTCTCCTCTTTCAATGACTGTCTGTCTCTGGCACTCTCATTCCAGTGACTGTCTCTGTTTCAGGCACTCTCCTTCCAGTGACTGTCTCTGTTTTGGGCACTTTCATTCCAGTGACTGTCTGTCTCGGGCACTCTTATTCCAGTGACTGTCTGTTTCAGGCACTCTCATTCCAGTGACTGTCTCCGACTGTCACTTTGTCTGTGGAGAGAGCAACTGAATTGCTCTTGTTGGCCATGGCAACCAATCAGAGCTCAAGTTTTATTTTCACCTCAACGTTTTATAAAATTACATCTGATTTACCTCAGATATTTCTGATAAGTCTACCCCTATCACTGTCTCTATCCATCTTACCTCATACATAAGTGTCTTATACTCATTGCGTATAGTAACCAATCACAGCTCAGAGCTCATATCAATGACCTGTGGCAGAGCAGAAGCCAATCATGGCTCAGCTTCCAACTGTCACAATTGCTCCTGTTTATGGTGGGTAATAAGTGGATTTTGGAAAGTGCTGGGTGGAAATTTGGCTCAAAACCGAGTCTACGACGTTCCCTGAGTGACAGGCAACAACTGTACAAAATTTGGTGATTGTAAATGCAACAGTTCCGATTCCTTTACCGGGCATACACACATACAGACATCCAGCTTTATATATTAGATTTCTTTACAAAATAGATAAAAAATATCATTTGAAACATAACATTAAAGTAGGATGAAGACACTGGGTCCATTAGAGAACATATAGCTGGTATTTATTTGCCAAATTAATGTCAATTGATAAACACAGATTGTGTCAGATTATCAGCGGTAAATACAATCTGCTCAAATCCATTTATCAGTGTCCTCCTCGGACTGGAGTGCAGACCATCATCCCTTCCAATCAATAAGTAATCATTAATGAGGGGAATATCACATGGAAGGTAATATATGTCTGAAATAAATATCAATATACGTACAACAGTATAATCACTGACAGGGAGCACACTGTAATTATTCTGCTTCTGTCTAATGCTTGTTTGCTTCATTCTACTGCACAACTTCCCCTAAGGAAACATCTGCATATTTAGCATAATTGGAAGACAATTAATTAACACTCTTTTGTCACTGGTAATAATAAAAGACACCCAATAAAATAATACTTTACACTTTATCATCGAGCCTCACAGTGGTAAAAACTACGGAAAAAAGACGTTTTCAAAAGCATTTTGGATCCGCTCTGATGTTCAGTCTGTTTTTGATTTCGAGAAAACAAATCTTCTAAGCCCGTTAATCTGCGTTGTGTTCAAGATGTTTGAGCAAATGTATCAACTAACATCCGCTTTATGATAGAATAAAACAAAGCATGTTCCGAAAGGAACTGAGAATCATGTAAAACCTTAATTCCCTGATTACTTGCTGCTCTAGCCCAGGTTTTTCAGTTCACTTCGGAAACGCTAATATTTCTTTGTAATTTTGTGGGGGCCAGAACACATCTAGAAGTGATGTGTGAGGAGATAGATTTGATAAATCCACTGCTCTCCCAGAAACGACACGTTTGTTTCATGCTTTCCTTATTGTTCTAAGGGTTTTTTTTTCTTGCCTCTAAGGGGGTCAGCAATGTGGAAACATAAAGGCCAATTTAATTTGTGCTTCTGTGGCTGCCAAGTATTTTAATTCAGACAGCTGTGACTGAAGAGTTAATATTTTACTTGTCAAAATCCGAAAGAGGGCCAGTGAATCACTCTAATTCTCATTAAGAGGCTTTCCCCCAGTAGCACCCTAATTCAAAATAATGAAAGTTGAGACTGAGTGCAATTCTAATACCAGTTGAGACCTATCTTTTAATATTTTTTCTGTGATGGATTAAGGATCGAGGAAATTCATCTCAGATCATACAACCTAATTTAATAAGGGATCATTCCTAGAGTATTGCATTTTATAATAATGTCATTTAATGTGTCGTCTTCCATTTTTACTGTCCCACATGTATGCTTACATGATGGCATCACGGGAATAAACCTTTGAAGAATAAGTATAGTTTTCACTTTGGACAACTGAACAGCAAGTTAAGACCAGTGGTGATAGTGGTTTTCCCTTGTATAAAAGACTTATTGACAAGCTTTACATGGTTAACATACTTATAGCACCGTATGGATCTACAGTTACTCAAGGCACATTACAGATTTGTTGGTGGTACATTCACAAACGGCTGCTACAGCTAATAAGTGGCCTGCTGGGGTTATTGCCTTTATCTGTATTTGCATTCACAGCAATGACTGATCTCATGTCTTATGAAAAATAGACAAGCGCAGTATAAAGGTAAGATGTCTGTGTCATGGCAGTAACATTGACTCTCTGGCAGTGATCTATACCAGGTATTTACTACAAAGTAGCAAAAAAATACAGTATAGGAAAGGTGAAGGACTTCTCTGTAATACTAGCTTACAGGCAATGGCTGTGATTTATCGTTAGACTGGCTTACTGCGGCAGTTCTATGTTTGTCTTTGGAGTTCTGCTGCAGTCAGATTCATGAAAGTGGCTTTGGCCCTTGATAAATCTGCTTAAGCTTGTTGTCACATGAAAAGTCACAAAAAAATCATCAAAAGTCACAACATAAACCAGGGTGGGGACTGGCGTAAATTTGCACCAAAACTAGCACCTAAATGGACATTTGCAACAAATTAAAAAATGATAAATTCAGTCATATTGTGAATGTTTTCCTTATCGATCCTGGAAAATGTATTTGCATATTTCTCAGGATCCACGGGAGTCTCCACACATTTGCAAGGTGGCCTTAAATATACTGAGGACAAAACAATAACACCAATTCACCATTATTAACAAAAAATACAGTATTTTTCATAATTCGAACCTGTCTCTATCAATCCAGGTTGTCCCTGGATCTGACCATACATCTTCTGACTATGGTTGGGTTCTTCTGATGAATAGCTTCTCTTGTCTGCACACTGCAGTGTTTTCTGCCTCCTGCCCCTTGCCCCTGCATTAGAAGACTAGCTTAGAGACAGGCACTTCCTGCCGGAAAACAGCAGTCTACATAGACTTTCTCTACAAACTACAGACAATATAAGGTGTTAGTATTATCACTGTCAGGTACGCTGGAGAGAATGCTGGTACTTCTGGTTCTTCTGGTGGTGCTAGCAGCGTTCTCCAACCTCCGGCGCGTATCTGCGCAAACTCCTCCTCTCGTCCCGGGCAGCGGCTGCTAAGATCACGCGCTGTCTAGGAGTTGTGTTCTGAACTGCGGAGACTTGTGGTACCTCTGCATGGTGCCTGCTATTGTGCTTGGTTATTCTGCACAATGAGGGGTTAATTCTCAGTAGTTGTCCAGCTCCTATCAGGTTCTGGAAGTGGAGTTCTGGCTGCATAAATTGCAGCTTCACTAGTCACCTGTGCCAGTGTTTGAAATCCCTTCATCCCTCGCTCTCTGCATTAGGTTGACTTGCTCTGTATCTGTGTTGTTGTGACCTCGGCTAGTTTTTGACATTGACTTTTTGCCTTCTGACTTTGTTCTTGACGTACCCTCTCGTTGTGACTCCGGCTAGTTTACCATTCTTTTGTGTTTTATGTTTGTCAGTCTGTTTGTGTTTCCCTTCCCACACTTATCCAGTGTATTTCGAGTCTTCAAGTAGTTGCCCCACAGTTTAGCGTGGGGGGACTATAGGAAGGGACAGAGATTGGGGCAAGCTCAGGGCACACTTTCCCCTGTCTTCTGTGTTACCCAACCTTAACAATCACTTTTTAAAAGTGAGTGTGTGCAGTAATGCAATTATAAAACCAGATTGGGAATTAGTATTAAAAAGGCTTTAGGAACCTGTCTTTAGGTGAAAATGTGAAATTCTGATGACAGGTTACCTTTCAACTGCATTAAGAGTAGTTTTAAAACAAGACAAAGGCGTGTTACTTTAAAAGCGGGGCTACAAAACAGATACAATGGGGGTGATTCTCTCTTTTGTCTATGTGTGGTTTTGTTTTGGTGCAGTTGTGGTGAAGTTGCTATTTTGCAGCTTTCGATTGCAACAAATGACATAGACCAAAGTCACTTTGACATAGACCCTGTATGAAATAGATTAATTTAACATGATTTAGCACATTTGTTTCAATAAGACTAAATTCATATATTGCGACTTTCCATTTAGGAGCAAGTTTTGGCACAAACCCTCTTGGTCTATGTGCTGCAACTTTTGATGGCTTTTCCTGACTTTTTATGCGACTGCCACAAAAAAAAATTAGGGAAAGGATACTGCAAACAGTATCAGAGAAAAAAGCCACTTTAGTAAATCTGAGGACAGCAGAGCTCCAGAAGTAAAACTGTTGCAAGGAGCCTGCCTAATGATAATTTAACCCCAATGTGTAGTATAGATGTCACAGTATATATATATATGTGATATATTGGTGTCATAATATGCACAGTCATGTCAAATTTACAGGAAAAATATTAAAACTGATGTAGCCATATTGGTTGGAAGTGACCAATGAAGTCATGGTACAAAGATGCTATGCAATATGTCATCGGAAAGGAACAAAACACATGAAAAGTACATACTGCACTTCATGTCTGTATGGATATAAGCCCCTGTAGTCAGAGAAATTGCTTTGTCTGCTATCCTGGTAGTTATGTGAGGGCCGTAAATCGACAATACTCTCTTCTCTCAGACACTCCAAATTAGTGGAGCATGCGTGCACATAGTAAGAAAAGACAGACTCAGGTTCTGTTTAGTCATGGCTCATGCTCTTAACTCGCCATACAGAAAAGAGAACTGAACTGAACTTTATTTCCTGATACACAACTTTTTATATTCATACAAAGAGGCGTGGTTACATACATTATAATCATTACAATTGGTGATAGCTAAGCATATACGTCTGGCCCCCGGCCCCTGCTGATTGGTCCTCAAAGCTAGACCTTGGTTGCTATGCCAGGGGAATTTCAAGTCATCGTTGTCTGGAGGAAATCGGCCGTTGGTCCGAATGCTGGTGCTATTCTTAAGAAACTTCTGTTTTTTGATCATAAGACTTGATTTTCGCTGACAGCTATATATCTGGTTAAAACTGGTTTAAGGGAAAAGCTCTGTATTCCATAATAAACAGAGTACAAAATATATAGGGAAAAGGGCACATGTATACAATCATGAAGCAGGTAATTATCATGGACATATAATCATTATCTCGACCCTCGATTTACGACCCTCACAGTTACACCGATGTACATGGCCTTGAACCTTCCCCCATTCCTTTGATTTAAAACAGCTTATATGAATATTACCCATTCATCCAAGAGAGCATTTGTGAGAAACTGGCCTACATTTACTAAGGTGTTTGCGCTAGTTTTCTGTTGGACTTTTCACATTCTTTTCAGTGCAAACTACTTGCACAGGTATTTAAGAAGTGTCCATGCCACATATGTGTCGCACCTGACTGTTTTGTGGCGTAGCTCCACTATTCTTCGTGCTCAGTCAGACCGTGCACCACATTTATATAGCAAAGTCCGACAAAAGTGTGTTGCACGCCCTATGGTAAAGGTACACCAAAAAAAAGTTGGTGCACTCTGTCGGGCAGTGCAGAGGGCACCGATTCATGCAGAATGTGCACCAGAAATCTTGAATCTCGTGCCCCCTGTGCTCTACGCAGGCATACTGCACAATGTGCAATTTGCAATGTTTTCGGTAAATGTGGGCCACTGTTGTTGAACAAGAGGTCTGAAAAAATGTTCCCACAGCATTGGAATTAAATTGTCCAAAAATTTTATAACATATGTCCACTGCTATCTGGGACAGAAATGTGCTTTACACTCTTCATCCAATGCTTAACATAGTGTTTGACAATTATTGAGCCAACAGAACAGTGAAGATGTGTATGTACTTTATGCCCCAACATTCACCAAACTCAAATCCAGCCCTATCAAGGCTTATTTGCCATGGTTCGTTAATACCTCCACTTTTCATTAGATTATGGAATATCTATGAAGAATTTGACTTGTGGCATCAGTGTAGCTCATGTTGGTATGATTCGCTAAACACTGAATTTAAAGTCTACAGGGAAAAAATATGTTTTTAAAACCCCTTTGCTTACTAAGACATTACAGACTATGTCCGAACAAGCTTATTCATTTTCTTTGTCCATATCTATACAGTATCTATTCCAGTCTATGTAATTATTGATAATACAACCATGCTGCCTCAAATGAACAGAATGGATATTGAAAATGACATATAGCTGACAATTTTTATTTGCCATATTTAATATTGAAAATGAAGTACTCTGTAACCACAGGCTGAAAGGATGGAAAAGTACTTACATTTCTAGTGACATTTGAACCATGGGACCAAAGGTTGAGACATTTAAAGAAGTTAGCAAAACCACTAAGTGCCTTAGCAGCCAAATGACAGACTTAAATGTTTATGCATGGCCATAGTATGCTAGAGCATCACTTGGGTACTAAAGAAATCAATAGTTGATCTTCTTGTCACAGTGCTGTATTATACTTATAAATATAGCAGGAACTGGTGTTATTGCTAAATTTATTATTAAGAGTAATTTATCAATATAGAGCTATTACAAGTAAGTCTCCTTTTGAATAAATAATCAAAGTTGGGTATTTCAGTATCACCATTTTTTTAACCCCAGTGACTCTTTAACATTTTTTGGGTCCTATAGGGTCCTTTAGCAATTAGAGGCCAGATATTTCATACAATATACTGCAATACTATTGTGTTGCAGTATATTGCTAATGTACTGTTTCACTATAACCATGGTAAACGTTGAACTATAACCATGGGAGGCTCTCAGGAACTCCTGTCTGTCAAAGCAACCGATCCTCACACCACAAAGACATCACAAGACCATTTCAGACCTTGGTCGGTTTGAAGACAGCACTTAATAGATTGAAACCCACTATCAGGCCAGCACTGAATATATAATTAATTTTTAACAAAAAAAGACATAATTGCTTAAGCATTTTTAGATTATTTTTTTTACACAAGTATTTAACATCACAGGAATACTTCCACACATACATTAGTTGATCAAGACATATTTCTATCAACAAATTAAGATTCTTACTGAATAAAGTATTCCTGTCCATAAAATGACTCCAGATGGAGGGTCATGTGATCTCTAACTGCCCATGGCCAATCCCTTTTAGTACCACATGAAGATGTATTGACTTTGTAGTGTTCCTTTAACAAAGTCAACCAGTTAGAATATCCATTTGGAAGTGCCTGACAGCCAAACCACTTAGGTAGTTCACAATCAATCAAGTTGTACAATCAATTTACCTTTTATGTAGCAGACAAACCAATGAGGTTTTTTGGATGTATGAACTTAGTGTCCCCAACTAAAAACATCTTCTGTTTTCTTTTTAACATCTAATTTTCACACTGATTGGGTCTTCACTCAAATGGTATGTATCCCCTATTCACATAATAAATGTTTGTTCGCTACGGGTCTAACTATTGGGACCCCAATGGTGACAAGAACTAAAGTCCTTAAGAACCACATTTAAGTGGAATGGCTTTGTAGCAGAAACACAGCTCAACAGAAAAGTACAAGTAAAATGTATTGGAATGGAAATTGTACAGAAGGTAATAAGTTGCCTCCGCACACGACTGTATGCAAAGAACCTTTCGATCAAAAACAAGCATTTTGGATACAGCAAACCACTGTACAAAGTCCCAGAAATCCATTCTGATATATGAAAGTTAATTTTTTTTTATGTTCCACAAATGGCAATATTAACCTCAGCTCCAGACTTTGATGCAGTCTCGCCTTAAAAGAAATCTACCATTGGGAATCTACTTTCTGACGTAGTTCACATGGTAGATTCCTCCCTGTACTATCCAAAAAACGTTTTTAGCTATGTCTTTGAAATAACCTTTCTGAAAATTAATTGTATTTGATCGATAGATACAAATTAACTGAAGGGGCTACTGGGGCATGGAGTAGCCCCTGTGAGCTCTGGTGGTGAAGACTACTGCACACCCCCAGTAGCCTCTGCTCCCACCTGCTTGATGTCTTCATCTGTGAACAACAGTTTTGCACCCTATGCAGGTGCTTTATCTCCCGGGCGCCTCTCCCCTGCTCCTTGATGCATCACCAACAGAGGAATAGGAGCTACTACCTGTGCGTAGAGCTCCCCTGCTTAACATGCACCACCGGAAGTTATTGTGCATGCGCAGAGCTCACCTGCTACTGGGGTCATACAGTAAAACAAAGCGCCTGCACAGGGTGCATCGACCCAGGTTCACAGATGAAGACATCAAGCAGGAAGGTGGAAATACAGAGGCTACTGGGGGAGTGAAGTAGCCTTTGCCATCGGAATTGCAGTATACCCCGTAGTCCTTGCAGTTAATTGGCATATTGATCAAATAAAGTTTCTTTTCTGAAGGGCTAATTTAGCTAAAAACTGTTTGGGGACAGTCCAGGCAGGGGTAGTCTACAATAGGGAATACTTTAGAAAGTAGATTCCCGATGGTAGATTTCCTTTAAGTCCATTTCTCTGCTTGAATATTGGCAGATTTACAAAAGCATTGTTGGAACTAAACAAAAAGAAACCATATAATAACAATCATTGAGATCATCAAACTTTTGGGAATTTTTAATTTTTACTGGATGGTCCTACAAACCAGACTCAAGGAAGCATTTTAACTTCTATTAAGTTCTAAGTTGTTTTGGGGCACTGTGGAACTTTTCTAGGTGGCAAAAGTCTTAAATGTGTGCATGTCAATCTGATCATTGGTTTGTATGTGTGTGTGTCAGTATGACAACACAAACAATATCAGCAGGTCAGGTTTACTTTGAGTTACCAAATGTCCAAGCATTAAACTACATCTCACCTATCGGATATATTGTATTTCCTTTAAGAACATTAAACTGTAACAGTTATGCTCTTGGCATGGCACATAAATAAATGTATTTGATGTAATAACAACATAATAGGATTACATTTAGTATAATAATATTATTAGATTTGTTATTATAATAATTTTAGATATTATAGTTTGAGAAATTTTCTGGTTCTCCTCAGGTTTTTCATAATTGATGACCAATCCTCAGGTCATCAGTACATGATTGGTGAAGGTCCAATTCACATGAAGGAGCATAAATTCCCTTTAAGTATCAGTACCGTATATTAAAACTTAAGGTTCCTAAAAAATATACTATTTTTTATAGCAAAAGTCCACATAGCAGAGATATAGTAATGTAAGAAGTGTACATAATGTAAGTGATACTGAAGACCTTGTGTCATGGATGTCTAGTCTCTGTCTACAACATAAACGCGAACAAGATTTGTTCATGATGTTCTATGTCATTTGTATCTCTGGACAGTATTAAATCCATGTAGCACAAATACACCCATCGATCATCTTATTTATTTTTTTTAAAGCAGAAATAATTCTTAATGAGTCCCGTCTGAGCTCTAAAAGAGACACAATAACAAGTTTCTATATAGTAGAGCCAGAAGGCATCTGCTAGGGAGGTAGAGTCATAATAAACCTTGTTGCTGTAGAAATATAAAAGTATTATAAATCTCCTATCTGTGTAGAGTGATCACATAAGAATGATAAATATCATAACTACTGACTAAGGATAAAACACTTTTTTGCCCTCACTTTTTATACTCCAGATTATATATTTTCTTATATTTATAACAGGATGATTTCAGAAAACATAACATTTCTGTAATGTTGAGGGCTTTGAAATTTCTTTTTCCTTTAGAAAAGTCTAAAATACTTAACTCAGATGCCAAAAGGAAGACTCATGCTTGCATTGGATGATGTTGGACATGTCTGCACCTTAGAAACTCCATTCATTTTCCAGAAAACATGAAAAAGGCCATAGTGGCAGACATCTTATGAAGTTTGGCATTCACATGATCTACTGTGAACATCATAAAACTTTTGGAACTTCCAGGAAATGTTCTGAGACTTTTATAACATCTGTTGAATAGCTTGGGAGCCAAATAATATTGGCCTTGTTCATTGCAACAGTGTTTTCAGAGTTAATTTCAACTTACAAAAATGACCAATAGTGTTATAGCCAGAGCCGTTAAATGATCATTAATTTCCATGGCACGATGTACAAGCTATTGTCACAGGAAAAAACACTCAAGAAGCAATCCTCTTCTTTATAATAACCAAAAAGAGAAGGGGAGCAAAGTGACATTGCATAAGTTACCTTTCAAAATGCTGATGGTTGGTGCTGTCCTTTATTACATACATATGATTGAAGTTTTTGCTTGAGTTCTCTAGTGTGGCTGATGTAGGGGTTTGCTATTTAGGGGACACTGGTTTATTACCTCCATATTATCTAGTGGGTAACCACTTATTAGTAAAAAAAAATATTTTGTTCAGATGAACATTATAAAAATTATATTGTACTAAAGTAAGAAATGACACTGCCTTCTTGCCAACCTGGATAAGTGCATAGAACATTAAGACAGTCAAACACACAGACACAAGACAGACAACTAGGCAAAGTCAGACAAAATGGGGCAAAACCAAGATGGCAGCGAGGTACGAAATCATAGTGAAAAATAATAGTGAAAGTTAAGGCAAAAGTTCAGGATCACAGCAAAAAACTGCAGAATGACATAAACTATCACTGAGGAGCAACTGTATGCAGGAATATATAGACTGACTGGACGATCCCTCAGAATTTGATTAGGTGTGTACCCCTGTAATCTTATAGGACTGTGTACACATATATACTGTGTTGAGAGAGGCTTCTAATTAAGTAGCCCTCCACAGAACATTACACCCAAGTGTGGTTCTTAGACAGTAGAACTAAATCCAAGAACCACACCCTCTTAAAGAAGTTCTGAAAGGGCAAATATTAGTGCATGGTTTTAAATAATTTTGCTAATTGCTATCCTTTGTCTCCTTAGTGGGTTGAAAGAAAATACTTAACCCTTAATATACGTAGGACAGTTATTTGTTCCCTAGAAGACATAAAAACAAACAAACCAGTAGAATCATAAGCAGATTAGCTATCGCCACATTCCAAAATGCCCGATCTATTAAAATATAAAAACAATTATTCCCAGCAGCAAATCCCATAACGGAATAGTGCGCATGGTGCCTTGGCATAAATACGGCCCTGCATCCCACAAACAATGACACCTTACACACCTTGACCCCAACGACACCTTGATACCATACACTTTAGTACAAAAAAGGTGTCAAAAGATGGTGATGTAAGACATTAATTTTTTAATACAAGGTACTTGAATTTTGTATAGATATTATGACATAACTAAGCTGCATAAATTTGATGTCACTGTGATTATACTGATCCAAACAATAAAGGAAAGGGGTCGTCTTAACTGCACATGGAAAGCCTAAAATGAAGCCCATCTGAATTTGGTGCAACAGTGTTTTTTTGTTAATTACACCACATTTGGAATTCTTTTACAGGCTCCCAATAGGTGGCACATCATATTAAAGGGGTTGTTCAATTTAATAATGAATATTGTTTGTGTCATGAACATGATGAATTTGTGTTCTCTTTACCCTCACCTTGTAACTCTAAAGTTGATACTTATTGAAATGTATCATTTGTGCCACAAGTCAAGTTCGTAATTACCTTGTTCGGTGTTTACAAGGAACGTATCTAATCTTTTGAGCTTACACCAGTTGCAAGGCTTTCTTTATATTAACAAATATTGGTTTTGCTGAAATTCATGACTCATCTGTAGTTTTTTTTATAATAACCATTCTTCACCAAATAGCCAAAATATAGCATTTAGAGCAATTAAGGTGAACTTGTTGAACTATTTTAATGCATTTTTTTATGCTACTGAGTAAACATGATTGCTATAGTAAGTGTAACAAGTCATAAAGTGAACTATACAAGTTTCCTTTAAAAAGTAGTGGAAAAAGAACTTATAATAATTGAAAAATATATTTTGGGCTAACTATATAATCAGTAAATATATTTTCATTTATACAGACCATCAATTTCTAACAAAAAAATACTCAGCCACTGGGATCACACCCACATGACTGTGTTCAGACCAGGGAATGTGGTCCTGCACGGAATACAGTTTACTGACCCAAACAAGCAATAAGGTTTTTTATGATGCTATAAGTTTTAGTCTCAAGTTCCTAACCTAAATAGATTAGTCGGAAGGCGATTACAGCAAAACAGCAAAATACAGTATAAGGCCACATGCACATGTCTGTAAATGGGAGCCATAACATAACTGCAAAAACAGCAGCTAATTCACAGCCCCCATTGACTACTAATGTGTATAGTCAGAGTACGGTAAGGCATGGTGCCTCCACTGTGTCTCATTGCACCGTGACTGAGCCGCACTACAAATTATAGAGCAGGTCCTATTTCTGCCCCAATTCACATTGCAGACGCTCATTTCCTATGGACATTGGTGGGGTGATGGGCTGTCACCTGTTATTGTCCACCCAACTGCAACGCGCAACCAACATGGGATCAATTTCACCTTTGCGACCCGTAATTCACACACAGTCATGTGCATGAAGCCCAATGCTGTGAATCAGGAAACTGTCCAAGAAATATGTGTACTAGAGGATTCAAATTTGAGAACTTTCTTTTATGGTCGAACCCCTTTAATACTCTACTGTGCTTTGTTGATTTATTGATCTTTTAAATGAACTTATTATACTGCCTTACAATTTTGTACATTGCTGCCACCTTGGTTGTGACTCAGTTTGCCTTCTCTCACTATTTGTCTGTTTTGTCTCTCTGGATTATCTGTCTTACTGTTTTGTGCTTGTACCTGGGGTAGAGACCGCTGCTCAGTTGTCACCTGCAGTTTAGCACAGGGACGGCAAGAAGGCAGAGCCTTGTGGAAAGTGTAGGACTTCTTCCCTGTCTTGACAATCATGTGACTGTTCATTTCTTATAATTGTCTCATCTAATAGTGTTGCCAGTGAGCCATTTTTCAGCTTATTGCACTCAGTATTTACTCAGTATAAACAATAATGGTGAAAAAAGGGTATAACTTCATTAAATATCTGAATTTAACAAATTTTTAATTATTAGGTGTCCATGGAAGTTATTTAAAAACTATAAGTGAATTCACTAGATCTCACGTCACCAGTGTGGGGATAATAATATTTGACTAATTAAGTAGTGTAGAGAAGAAACATGGGAAGTAGAGAACCATCTACTGTGATGGTGGTGAGGTGAAGCAGGCCGATGATCTTAATCTCTTCATTCATGTTAGCCTGCTTTTCCTTTTGTTTCTGTTTAATAGTGCCATAAATTCTCTCAAATTTCTTTTCCAGTCACTAAAATGTTTGATGTAGTTGTTTCTTAAAAAAAATATTAAGCATTATTGTTGTTGCACATGGTAATGTCTACCATCTGGATCCTCTTACTGCCTGCAGTGCACTGCCAGGAGAGAATGATAAACAAGACTATCTTGTGATAAATCAAACCAGAAATAACCATTGAATGCCGCCAATGAACATAATGTAAAATGACTGTGCAAAAAACTAAAAGTCCCACAATATCAAAGTACCTAAATACAGCCTTCATATACATATATTCCATGCTAATTGTACAGCTATTATAATAGTGAATACCTTATCTTCATGTTGCTGAAGTTAGGGACTCGGCACGTAGCCTGCCATGTTCAGAATCTAGAACTACTCCACCATAATTAGTATACTACCACAAAGAAACGGAGTTACAACGTTCTTATAAAATCAATACATATAATCTTTATTATACACACAAGACGACACAAAATTGTATTGTCATAAATTAAAACAATATGAATTATTCCTTTACAATATAAATTTTTAACAAAATAAATTTTTAACTGCTGTATTGCACAATGACACTTTTTTGCATGTATTGTATTTTGGCAAAAAAATGGTTCCTTCACTTTTTTTGGGCATTTTTGATATTGGCACTGTCACTTTAATATGCACATGACACTTTATGAGGTAGGCACTAGAGATGAGCGAACATGCTCGTCCGAGCTTGATGCTCGGTCGAG